>PVKB01000332.1:738502-753871 GCA_004027205.1 Ctenodactylus gundi
AGAGAGAGAGAGAGAGAAACAACGACGTTTGGTGGACGCTGAGAGAGCAGCTCAGTGGCAGAACACTGCCTGGCACATGAAAGGTCCTGGCTTCAATCTCCAGCACAAGGGGAAAATAAGCAGATTACAGACATAGTGGAATATTATTAAGCAATAAACAAGAATACTCTCCTGTCATTTAGAGTAACATAGATGAGCCTGGGTAACATTAGGTTTAGTGAGAAAAATCAGGCACAGAAAGACAACGACTCACTCACATTTAGAAATTAAGTGAGTGCATCTCACAGAAAATGAGATTAGAATAGTGATTACCACAGGCAGAAAAAAGGGACAGAGAGGCTAGCTACCAGACACAAAAAATACTTTTGAAAGGGATATATTCTATTGTTCTATGGCACAATAGGGTGATTATAGTTAATAATCATGCATTGTATGTTTTTAAGTAGCCAGAAGAAAGGATTTTGAACATTCTCAAAAGAATGATAAATGTTTGAGGTGACAGGTATGCTAATCACCTTGATTTGATCAGTATGCATTTATTTATATATTTATCAAAGTGTCACAATGTATCTGGTATGTATGTTCAATTGTTTTGTGTCCACTGAAAACTTCCTAACTACTGAACTCCTAAGTGGCCACAGTTAACATAAAAGAAAACGTAAACTTTCATACTATTAGGTTGTCAAATAGAAACAAAAATCTTTATCTGTGCCTTTGTCTACAGTGCAGCATAAACTGCCACACCATTTACAGCTGTGTATCTCATAAATGGATGGAAAGTTCTTTGAAGATTTCCAAGACTCTACTCCCACCACGTAACAGAGATATCTACCTTTAGGGCCAAATTTATTGGTTCATCTTGGCACTCAGCTCCTCTCAGACTGAGATCCAGGCTTCAGGCCCTGCTACAGACTTGCTGCCGACCTGAGGAGCTACCTGCCCTGAGGATTGCTTCTCAATTGGAAAATGAAGAGGGTGCATTTGTTCGATAGAACCATTATGAAATTAAATGACATGATGTATTCAATGAGCTAAGTATGGTGCCTAGTATTTAACAAGCGTTTGTTGAAATGGTAGTTATCAATATTATTATTGTTGCTTCTAATTTTCTAACTACAATGCATATTACTAAACTAAATACATATTATGGTATGCTGCTGAAAATGTAGCCAAAAGCATGTAAAGTATGTGGTAGTGTGCAAAACTATATTTATTAGAATATGAAAAAGATAGTACTTTGAACTATAGGTCTCTTACATTTCCTTCTTGTATTCATAGACATCAGGACCACAGTCCTCAAGTTTTGCTCCCGAAAACATAACATGACATTCTTAGAAGTCTGTTTTGTCCCCCTGCAAAAATTGGCATTGCTGGGAAATTTCTTTCCAAATCACTACAATCCAACTTAGAGAAAGTTTTTATTCATGATTTATAACAAGTACTCGGCCTTGTGAGATTCTAAATTAACATGGCCCAATTGAAGAATTCTTTTACAATCAAAAAAATCTTATATTATATTCATGATTGCAATGAACTCAAAAATATTCAAAGAACTTTTAAAATACATTTTAATCTTTTTCTAAATAATGGTATAATATTCTAGCCTATAAAAGAAAATCAAAATATGTTGTGCTTAATTACAAAATGTGTTGATGGAAAGCAGTCAGTATTTTTTTTTCTTTACAGAGTATTAATTTAGGCATTACTAATAAATTAGGGTATGGGGTATGCAAAGAAACAATATAAGTCACATTAAATGTATCCTAAATTAAAATTCCACAGGTTAATAAAGAGTAATAAAAAAGATTATTCTAAACTTCAAAACTTTAAAATGAGTTTTAAGATACTTCTCTTACATACATTGGAAAATCTATAGTGCTATTGAATGAGAAAGATTTCTTTCGTAATATCAGGTGTCCTATAGCTAACATAATGTTGATGAAATTTTTTCCAATGAAGCTGTTGCGTATTAAAAAGGGGATAAAGAACATATTGAGTTCTGAACTGTCCACTTATAAAATATTTTAATCTTAAGAAAACAAACGACCAAAACCTAAAATTGTAACAGAACAGAAAGATACCTTTAATGTCCGAAAATTAATAGTTTTTAAAATGAGGTTTTTTTCATTAAGTCTATTTTAAAGTTGTCTGAGTTTTTATGATTTGGTGTTTTAAGTTCTATACATGAAATTAACCAGTATGTACATATTACAATGCTCAATAAAACTAAACATTAAAGAATACTCTTCAATACAAAATACAGTTAGATTCTAGTTGTGCTGAAATTAAATTACCAAATAAATGTTGGGCATATTTTGGGATTAGCTTTAAAAACTTTCAGGTATGTCTCAATAATTTTATCTAAAGCAATTTATTTTTTTTAAAAGCAAGGCCAACAGATACAGGCTAGCGAGGAGAGATAACAGCCTCATGTCTTACTGTCGTCTGTGAGTAGGAAAGCATATTTTCTTACTATTCCATCTAGCAATAGTAATATGCGTTTCTATAAAATATATATTGTCCTTTGTAGAAATATTTTAATAAGTTAGTTCCAGGCTTCAAAAATGTTTGTGTGAAACATATTGTGCATGATAGAAGACAGAAGAAAATGCAGAAAATTTATTTGCATCTCTTTTAAATTATTCACAATACTTCGTGGCTTTCATTCTCTCCAGTTAGTCTCCAGTTAGTGCAATTTATTTTTCTGTATGTCTCAGTAGCACACAATGTTATTTAGACTCTAACCTGGCATGCTACAACCTCTGGCCCGCCCTTGAGCCCCTCCATTGCAAAGGTCTCCAGGTGCAGTTTGGGTAGCTGCAGGGTGAAGTCATTCCTACTTGCTGCAGTCCGTGACAGCGAGATCTGATCTCTGACCTAAAGGGAAAAAAACAGCATCAATGGTAATTCCCCTTCAGACACATTAACTGGGATGAACTGGGTCCCCTTGAGCCCACTGAGTGGACTTGCATTGATCGCTGGACCTGAAATCCATGAATAAATTTAGGACTAATTGATTTTTCGTTGCAAATAAATCTCTAATTCAGAGTGCTGGGGGAGAATGTTAAGAAGAAAAAGCATCCTCATGCTTGAAATGAAGAGGGGAGGAAGTCACTGCAGCTCTTCTGATCAAGAGGTTTGAATTATATTGTTCACAATTTCACCCTGAAAAGAAAGAGGAAAGAAAAAGAAGAAATTTTTGCAAAATCATAACCATACAGAAGACTTTTACTTATTATCACTTTCTTAAGTTACATATTTAAATTAACTGTTATCACCTACCCCACAATACACATATGGATACTGGGAATAAGTCTTTGAAAAAAAAAACTTTACTAATACATACCCTGGAACAAAACAAAATATACTCAGCACGAAGAACACTTTTTTAAAAATACAAGGAAGTGGTTTACCTTTTTTACTCTACAAAATTTACAAGATTTTATTAAAACTTAACAATTAAATACCTATTAACCAGCTTAGTTACAAAACTCCTAAATAAGATAACTGAGATAAAAACAGTAATATTTGTACTACATTTTAAGTATTCGGAAAAGCAACAATACAGGCACACTACAGATAGGGGAGAAACAGCAATTATGCAGCCAGAATGAAATCAGAGGCAATTGATATCACACTGCCACCTTCTGGAAAAAATGGGAAAATAGTCTCTATAAACATAAATAGAAACAAAATAGTAGAAACAGATATTTGGGGTTTTAAATTTCAAACTTAGTGAAAGCCTTAAGAATTGCAGCCTAGTTTGAATTCAAAATAAGTAAGCTCTAGTTTCAATCATATAGACTTTCCTAATGCTTTGAATAGGTTTTAAATTTTTATCTTTGCTACCACATATTCGATAAATATTAAATAACTAGCTTAAGCCATAAGACAAATAAGAGTTTTTTTCAACTTACGTAACAAAGACCAAGAATGGAGGCAGACTATATAAAAGTAACATTTACCCAAACAACTGTACTAATATCTCTAATAGTTTTATTTGAATACCTTCAAGTGGAACTTGGCAGTAAAATTTATTTTTTAAAAACTTTATTTTTTTATTACACTTGGGAAATTTGTGAAACTTTCTAAACTCTTTTTGTTACATGAATTAATTACGTAAGAAATATAAACATCTTACAAAGCCATCATGTTCTATAGGATTTCTTAAATCAACAAAACTACATAAACACATAACATTTTTAGTAGTTCATGCTAATCTATTGGTATAAGAATCTTTTTATTTCTCAAGTTGATCTCATGACTTTCTGTCAATAAGCTAACGTCAATATGTATGTATGCCGCAAAACAAAGTAGAATTTTGTGAATCCTTTATACACATTACAGTTCCAATTCAGGATGTATATTTATCTGTAAAAAACATTTTCCAGAGTCTTCAGTCAGAATAACACTACTGAACATAACAAAATAAATTGTATTTTACAAATATATGTGACTTAGATTTTGTATTTCATATGTACGAATAATTTCTCTCTTGCTTTTTGTCACCAATGTGTTCTCAGATAAAAGAAAACATTAATGTGGATTAAGGTACTAAGAATTTATCAACATCAAACCACTAGTGTTTTTGCCTTCTACCCTCTGAACCATAGTCAATAGATCTAAATATTTTACTGCACCCTGGCCAATTCATTGTTTGATGTTTAAAAACTCACCCAGAATCAAAGAAAATTTATTAAATTTGAGCCCCCAAATGAGATACTATTAGCTTTGAAAGTCAAGTTTAACTGCGATATTGATGATTCTCTTTTTTCTGTGACAAAATTCACTAGGGAAATCCTGGGTGTCAAAGTACAAAAGCAGATTGCTAATACGGGCAAAGGGCGGGGGGAGGGGGGCTGGACCACAGCAATGTAGGCAGGACCGACTACACGAGCCAGGCAGCGGAAGGCCTTTAACCTCATTAGTATCAGGCACCACACTTCATTCATGAAGCCTGCCATACAGGAACAGTGAGACATTTTATATTTTCTAAGCAAACACTATGAGCAATATTAAGCTGGGGCATTTCAGCACTTAAAATTCTGATTCACTGTCATTTCAATATTTTCCTATGAAATTACTTAGGTTGCCAAATTAACTCTTTATGTTAGAAAAGACCTTCAAAATGCATCTATTTTTGCTACAACTAATGAGGCACATCATAATTATACTATTTAAATACATCATGTGTGGAGGGGGTGTTTTTTGTAGATCCAGGATTCTGCTGTGTTCCCCAGGCTGACCTTACGCCTGAGTTCCGGCAATCCTCTTGCCTAAGGCTCCCAGGTAGCAGCAATCGCAGGCACACACTCAACTTAATATACCAGTACAGAACTTTCACTTAAGCATAAATCATCTGCTGAATGTTGGCATCACCAACAACAGACAGTGATCCAAGATAAATAATAACTGCAATATCACAAATATTTTTACTAAATGTGTGAGGGATTTTTCCACTTTTCAATTAAACTGAAATTTTCAGAGAAGGTACCTACAGCATTCTCTGAATAATTCTAGAAAAAAGTTTTTAGAGCAGTTTTTTAAAAGGATGGTCTAACGCTTCTTTTCTTTTAAAGAAGAATGAAAATGAAAGCTGCATGTTGAGAGAATACAAATAACTGACACACGGGCAGGGAAAAATGTGGTGCTGCCAGGGAGCAGGCAGGAGAGACGGTAAGAAAGGGAGACGTGAGGGCAGAGGGAGAAGCTGTTCACAGGAACGCAGGCAGCAAGTAGGACCCACAGGCAGGGGCAGGCAGCGCAGACCAGCCTCGCACCTCGCTGAATTAAGTCTGATCAGGAAGAGGGCAGGACACGGAGGCTCAGAGCCAAGCAATGAAAATATTTAAAAAGGAGACGAACATGGAATTGCTTAGAAAATAATGCTCGTTAGTTATAAATTATTCTTTTCAAGAATGAGGATCTAAAGCAAATTCTTTACTGTTAAAATATTTGAATATTAAAACACAAAAATTATTTTCTCCTAAAGGGAGAAAACCTTTAAAAGTTCATATTTAAACATAAACTGGGGTTAAAGTAACCACTAGTCATGCCACCATTTGTTAAATTATAATTTCAAAAGTCAGTATTTCTGTATATAACACATTACTCATTTTATTATAAAGATTCTATGCCTTTTTCATGATTACTTATGCATATATGTGACAGAAACACAGATGCAATATTTTCCACTTTACATGTCTAGTAATTCATTTCTAACATATAATGAGTTTTTATAGGAATTCACAATATAAATCTTAATGATCAATTTTATACACTTTGTAACATAAGTGTTCCATTTTCAATATTTAAAATTTCATAAAGAATAGCTGTATTACTTCTTTGAAGTTTATAGAAAGTTTCCTTTATCCCATTATTATTTACTTTTAAAAAGCTTCCCTGCTGGTACTTTTCTTATGTGGACTGGGAGAGTCCACGTTAAAGAATCTCAACAAGAATTTAGGAAGGTACAAAAAGAAAAAAAAAAAAAAAAAGAACTTTTGGCAAATCATCCCAATAAGGGCTCTGCTGGACCCAGAGAAAAGGCCTCAACACATGGCCACTACAGCCCATTCTAGGGGTGGAAAGCTGAGCTAGCATGGCCATTTGAGTGGCGAAGTGAGTCAGACGCAGGGGGTTAAATATGTTAAATATGGCAGAGTTTCTCTGATTTGAGAAACCCAGAATATAGGCATTCTATAGAACCAAATGAGTGTGATAGTGGGAGTGAGGGGAAGATGGGGAGGGTTGGGAGGGCTAAAAATCAGGAGGGGAAGAAACTGTAAAGTTGATGTGATATGTATGTGTACAAAATACTCAAATTCCGTGTAAACAGTATGTATCAGGTGTGTGTGTGTGTGTGTGTGTGTGTGTGTGTGTGTGTGTGTGTGTGAAGAAAAAGCAGATACCTCTAATAAATAATGTCTTAAGAAATGAGAGAGAAAAACAAGTGGAGATTTCTAACCAGCAGAAATATCAGAAAAATATTTATTTCAAAAGAAATATATATTTTAAAGCTTTTATTACACTAATTCAGTTCTGTGTAAGTGGTTGATAAAATGTATTTCTATTCCTATTGTTCTGATTAGCCTTCATTCACAAGCCAGAATCTGGTTTCAACTATTCTGTCCTGAACCATAACATGGAAAAGTACTTTCTGCTCCCCATATTAACTGTGAAAACAAATTGGTCATTTCTACCAAAATTATTTAGCTCTTAACATGTAAAAGAAACTCTTATCATACATAGACAACTCCTTCTAGATTCAATGTGTCAATTTTAAAAATAAACTAACAATAGCTACCAAGCCAGAAGTTATATGCAAACAAAAACTGAAACAGACTTAACTGAATTCTGCTTGCCCAGGGATTGGAGAACCCTAATGTCAGGACTTTATAAAATACATTCTTTGATTCATTTACAGTACTGGGGATTGAACCCAGGGTTTTTGCTATTTTCTCAGTCCCTTTTTAAAGATTAATTCACTAAACTGCTGAGTCTAGGATTGAAGATGCCTCCCATAGAGCTGGGATTACAACTGTGCACTGCCACGCCTGGCCATTCCATACTCTTAAACTTCCTGAAAATATATTTCCTTCAATGTATCATAGCCTCAAGTGTTTCAGAACAAACCTTTTATGAGATATTCGAACTGGAGGTCAACGATATCTTGAGTAACCTCCATTCTCGCCATCCAGTGTGCAGTGTGTACTCTGCTTCCACGTCCCGTCCTTTGTCCCCTTCCTCCCTCCTTCGTACATTCTTCTGCTTCCACTGGTCTTAATTGCCTTCCGGTCTTTCATTTCACTTGCCATCTCATGCACTAGAGCACACTACACACTAGCAGTGATGCTGCCTTTAATCTCCATACTAGAGAGCAGTGTGTTCGGCGGCACACTTCAGCCCAGGTGGCAAACCCAGCCACTGCCTGTTACTGTACATGAAGTATGTTTACCTACTGCTGCTTTATTGAAACAATGGCAGAATTCAGTAGTTGACATAGAGACCACACAAGGTCACAAAGCCTCAAGTATTTACTGTCTGGCTTTTAACAGAAAAAGCTGTCTATCCTCTGCCCTAAAAATATGGAAGAAAACACAAAAGATTTTTGCTTACTTCCTCCTGTAAAGTCTTTTAAAATGATTATCTCTGTAGAGTCTACCCATAGTTTCTAGTAAGTAACCTTGTATCAACACAAGATGCCCTTTTGAGGAAGCTATCTGACTCCATTTTAAAAAAATATTTTTCTGAAATAAGCACAGTATCATTTTTAAGTTTTACATCATTAGCATATGTGATTGGGCCTAATTCTTGGGATAACTAATGGGGACAAAGAATCCCCATTCTGGTACCTAATTACCAGAAAATTTAGTTAAACAAATAGAATGAGAATACCAGAAAGCCTTGTAAATACAAAGGGCAGGGGGCCAGCCAGAGTTGGTAATGACACTATTAGCAAGCAAGATATTAGGCATACAGAGGCTCTTACTAAGTACGAAATCGGACAAGAATGGTATCCTGAATCCATGAATTTTACATTCTAGAAGACAAAATATAGAAAAAAAATTAGAGCGTTACAAGCTTTTGATGTGTATCTAGTAATTGCTGAGGGATAAAAAATGTCAATGTGACACAGCTGACACTAGGTTGTATGGACAGCTGTAACTCAATGGATATTTCCTTCCTTTTTTTTTACCCTTTTCTTAACCACTTAATCAGTTGAATAAATAGTATAGTATTACTGCTGTTTGTAATAATACTGCTAGTTTTCCCAAAACTTTAGACTTTTCAAAGTACACTCCACACTACCTCGTTTCATCCTGTCATACATCTTATGAAATAATTACTGTTAGCCCTTATATGTGGACACTGAACTGAGGACTTTTAAAATACATGCCTGTGAAGGTCCCACATATTGACAGGTAAGGATTGAAAACTGACTAAGTATTTTAGTATTGTTTCTATTTCCCTACCTATTCTCTCCTTTACCTTCTGCCTTGTCTAGTAGTTTAAGCAAAAATATTCACTTTTTATAAAAAGCGTTTGCAAAAAGCAATGGAAAATATAAAGCATCCTTATTCTTCTCAATAGTTCCCTTGCATCTGTGGGAATGTGTACTCATCCATATTATCAATCTCTCTCTCTCTTTCTCTCTCTCTCTTTCTCTCTCTCTCTGTCTCTCTGTCTCTGTCTCTCTCTCTCTGTCTCTCTGTCTCTCTCTCTCTTTCTCTCTCTCTCCCCCTCACTCTCCAGTGAAAGACAAATTACCTGTGTTTAATCTTTATACAAGTCACAACCTCACATGAAAGAACTCATAACCACAGCATCCCAAGATGTATGTGACAGTTCCTTCTGTGCTCCATACCTACTGGAAAAATTGCTTGGCACTCTCTCAGCAGAAGTAGGACTCCACTGTAGGAAACACAGAAACTTAAAATTTGAAGAGTAGGAGGTGGGAAACTAGCCTTCTTTTCTTGGAGGGTTATTTAATTTGACCTACGACTTTGGAGCAGAGCCATAACTCTCTAATGACTGCCAATTGCTGTCACCAAGTAAGAGGGAAAAATCTACCACTATCACCATCCCATACATTGCAGTTACACTTTAACTATGGAACTAAAAACCTGGTTTCCTGAAAGTCAAATTATCAACCTGGCCACATCTGAACTAAAGATCTGAAAAACTAATCCCTTGAATGAAAATATCAAGCTTAAAAACTCAGTGACTTAATTGTGATCATCCTATGCAGGCACTAGACAATACAATAGATTTTAGCAATCTAGCAACACAGCTGACAATACTAGCAAGACTACTCCTGGAATCTTGAAATGACTTTAGTTATGATTACAGACAATGATGTTCAAGTTTGATTCACTGAACACATTTCTATTATGTAACCACTAGATACTAGGCACAGTGACAGATGCTGAGTTTATAAAAACTAAGAAGATAGAACTTCCTCAAGGATTTCAAACACTAATGGTACAATTAATCTCTCAAAGTACATTTTCTAGCCTCCTATTTATCTAAAATGTTTTGTTCTCCTGTCAATCACTGTATTGCCTTCTTTCTTTGACACAGGACTATGTTAATCTATCTTGAACTTTTATCTTTAGCTCTGACATTTCCCCTAAGGTTCAGACTCATATTCTACTGATTAGTTCACACTACTTAAAACTCAGAATTTCCAAAAAAAATATTATCGTCTTCCTTCTATAACCTACCAAAAAAGTCTGTCTTTTATTTATTTATTTATTTATTTATTTATTTATTTATTTATTGAGACAGGGTAGCACGCTGTAGTACAGCCCTATTCTGAACTCACTACAGTCCAGGCAAGCCTCAAACTCATGGCAATCCTCCTGCCTCAGCCTCCTTAGTGCAGAGATTACAGGCTTGCACCACTACACAATCTTCCTTTGATGCTGGGAAACTGAACCCAGGGCCTTGCCTATGCTTGGCAAGCACTTTAATGGCTGAGCTACACCCCCAGACCAAAAATTGCTGGCATTAGTTGATGGCACTGCCCCAGTGATGAGAATCATCCTCATCTGACTTTCTCATCCCCATATGCCACTTTACTGAATAAGCTTCAAATCTTTTTCTTCTACAAATTACTATCTGGGTTCAAACCTTCACCATCCCTCTCATCTACCCTATTCTAAGATTGCTTTACCCTGGATTGAGTTTTCTACTCATAAACTCATTGCTATTAAACAGACCAATAGATACATAAATTGTGATATCTGTATACAATGGACTACTCATCTATAAAGACAGATAGGCTTGAGGCTTTTGTAGGTAAATGGATACAACTTGAGATAATCATGCTCAGTGAAGTAAGTCAGAAGCAGAAAGCAAAATACTGAATGGTTTCTCTAATATGAAAAACCCAGATCACAATCACTTCATACAACTAACTGGCGAGAATAATGGAAACTGGTGTAGAGGTGGAAGGGGTGGGAGAGTCAAAAAGGGAGAGAGGAAGGATTTGTAATTTTACCACAATATGTATGCATGCACAATACTCAAAATCAATGTAAACATTATACATTGTATCTATACATATCAATAAAATGGGGAGAAGCAGCACCTTCATTACTCATGTGGACAGTATGTAGAATCTGCTCTCTAGAGCTCAAATTCAATAAGGAAATCTAACCACATTATTCCACAGTTCCTAGTTTACTTCCTAGATACTGGTCCATGCCATCTTCCTAATATAATATAATAAGATTCAAGTTTATTAGCACAAAGCATGGCAAAAACAGTTCTCATGACCTAGCTCCCACCTGCCCCCTTGAACCTCATGTCCTACACAGGATATTGAACTAAGACTACCTGACTGGTCAGGCTTGCATAAATTTGCTCAAGCCACTCTCAGCTAGCACATCTTTATCTTTTCTCACACTTCAAGAACTCTTTCAGGTATTAATTATCTTCTAAGAAACCTATAACATATCTCTAAGTGTATCCTATAAATAAATAAAAAGCTCTATTTTTCCCATGTAGAAGTTCATCTTATGGGTACACATGGACCACCATCATATTATACCGGAATTACCTGCACTTCTCTCTCTGTGTGTGCGTGCATGTGTGTGTGTGTGTGTGTGTGTGTGTGTGTGTGTGTGTGTGTGATATTCCCCAGAGGTCAGTATATATATCCAAAAAGCATATATAGTTGGACATTGTGGAACATGCCTGTAATCTCAACATTTTGGAAGACTGATGCAGGAGAATCACAAGTTCAAGCCCATCCTGGGCAATTTAGCAAGACCTTTTCTCAAAATTATAAATAAATAAATAAATAAATGGTTGGGGACATAGCTCAGTGGGAAGGCCTTGAGTTCAACCCTCAGTTCAAAAAAAAAGAGAAAGAAGAAAACCATTTGTAGATTTAAGCTATTTTACATAAATATTGTGTTTTATAACAGATTAGAGGTTTTAAGTGACTTCACTAAGGAAGCAAGTCCAAAAAGAGCATCAGCAAAAACTCCACTGATTTCGCAATCACTGCTTCAATACATTTTAAGCATTTGCAGATGTCAAGTCTTGAGTTTTTAATGTTTTTGAATTATGACTTTCTCTTTTGTCTTTTGGATGATTGTGTTAGTCAGCTTTTCATCACTATGATAAAATACCCAAGAAAGTCAACTTTAAAAAGACAAAAGATTTATTTTGGCTCACAGTTTCATAGGTGTTAGTCCACAACTACTTTGTCCCATTGCTTTCAGCATGGAATAACACAACATACCATGGTAGAGGAAATCTTGTTCATTCATGATGGCTGGGAATAAATCTTATCCATTCATGATGGCAAACAGAGAAAAAGTAAGGGCCAGGGTCTCAACACCCTCCTGGAAATCATGCCCCCAATAATTTAACTTCTTGAACTAGCCCCTACCTCTCAAAGATTGCATCATTTTCCTAATGTGCCATGAACTGGTAACCAAGCCATTAGCCTTTGGGTATCATTTAATGTCCAAAGCATGGCTTTTAAAGTTCACAAGACACTGCAATCATACACAGAAATACTTCAGTCCTTCTACACTTGTGGGAACCAAACAACTTCTAAAAACTTCAAGAATCTAACCATTTTGCTAATTCTATCACACAAAAATAACTACAAAAACATCTTTACATTTTTCACTATATTCCACTAAATTCTCTTACTTTTGTTCTCAGTTTTATTAAATTGAAATATTTTTGTCAAGTACTTTTTAGTATGAAATTCTTAATTTTAACATCCCTAACTCTAAAACAGTCCATAGTGCTCTACTCGTCCAGACATCACTATCTTAAAATTTATAATTGTTCCATTTTCTTTTTTCTCCCACATAGTAATTAAGCATATTTGGAGGCTCTTAATTTTTTAAAAAGTAAATAAAAACTTTCTGTATTATCAGTAATATTGGAACTCTGCTTGAAAAAGCTATTAGGAAAATAACAGTATACATTTTTAAGGATTGCTGTTGATGAAATAGAATAAAAAAAATCCCTAAACCAATCTTATTTCTGTCTAAGTTACCTTTCATTGCTGTGACTCAACACCTGACATCCACAAATTTAGGAAAGGAAAGGTTTATTTTAGCTCACAGTTTCAGAAGGTCACAGTCCACTCAGGGCGGCCAGCAGCATCCGAAGTACATGGCAGAAGCAGAGGTGGAGGCAGCTTCTCACGACATCACAAACAGGAAGGAAAGCTGAGACCAGTTGAGACTAGTCCCAGTCCTCCAGGAAGGCAGGTGCAGCTTATATATCCTTTCAGGTCTCTGCCCAGTAACCAGTCCCTCCTGGATCCAGGTGTGGCCACTACACACCATTACTCTTAACTCACACACCTTTAATCTTAACTGTAATCCACCCCTCCAGACTAGACCCCAATCCACCAACATCACATGGTTCCATAGACAATCCATAACATTAAAAAACATGAGACTTTTGGGGGACATTCCAGAGCCAAACCACAATACCATATGAGCAGCAAATTGATACAATTTATCAGAATTAACTCTTGTTTCCAGAATCTGTAAGCTAACTAAAACTTTATAGCAAACAAAAGAAAGTTTAATCAAGAAAAAAAACTGAAACTCAGCATTTAAGAAAATCTCTACCATAACACTAGTTGACTACTAATCTAACAGAACAGAGATTTCATTGACTATCCATAGCAAAACACAGACTTTTTAAGAGTCCAAAAGTGTCACTGAGCAAAGAAATGGAATAAACAGCAACAACCCTGGTAGTAGGGAAACTAGTTTTCAGAGCTGCTACATTGTAATACTGAACTTACCTGCTTATCAGAAAAAAGTATGTATAAAAAAGAAAGAAAATATGGTATACAGACAGGAAAAACAGAAATTGAGAGAAACCACCCAGAACAATCTCAAGACATTGAACTTACCATGTAAAAATTTTAAATTAAGCATTTCAAATATTCTCAGAAAAGTAAAGAAAACCATGTACAAAAAAATTAAAGAAAAACATGAAGACATTATTTTTCAAAACAGAAAACATAAATAAAAAGGAAGATTATAAAACTTAAAAAGGAACCAAACAGGAATTTTGGAGTTGACATATTCAAAGTTCTGAGGGCAAAAAGTTAAAAGTCTGTCAGTCAAGAATTCCAAATCTGACAAGAGAATCCTTCAAAAATAAAAGAGAGTGGCATCAGCAATACGGTCAAACAGGAAATCTTAGATTCTCATCCTGATTCAACAAACAATAATACACGGAGTGATTTCACATGCAGAACTAGTTGAGAGGCTCTTGTACCATACACAACAGTTAACTATCCATATTGAAGCCAATACAAAAAATTTAAAGACACTCCAAGATTGCAGCCTTTATCTTCAGCACAGATCATATGAAGAGAAGGAAATCCTCAGGTCCCACAGTCTCTCTGATGAAGGAAAGGATTGGAACACTCATTCAAAGTCCTGCTTCAAATGCCATACAAGGGACTAAATTTTTGTGTTACTGAGGGATTTAACTAAAGCAGACAGGCTATGCAATTACTCTACCACTGAACTACATCCTCAGCCCCAGAACTGGCTTTTGATCTCCCCTGACTTTGAGCACTGACATGGTCCAATGTATAGGATTGGCTCTTGAGGACAACAGAAAACAAATGCAGTTGTGTGAGCTAGAACATAGATATTCATATATCTCTGGTTCAGTACATAGAAAATGAGAAGTCAAAAATCAATCTCAACTCTGAGAGGAAATAACTTGATCATACATTTAATGTTTCAACGTTTCTGTGTATTATCCAAGAAAACGTCTTCTGTCTTCCCTACCTTTAGTATACTGTAGAACCCTGTGGCCTTTAAGAACAAAGATAGCAATTAGACTATTGTGAAGGTGTGAGTGGAAAACAAAGCCTCTAATCAAGGTAAATGATTAAAAGTATTCTTTATCGGGCCAATCCTTAGAAAGTGGGAAAGGTGGCACTTTTTCCTAATACATAGATACCAACACAGAGTGTCAAGGAAAATGATGACACAGAGACCAATGATCCTGAAAAGAAATAATGTAAAACTCTATAAAGAGCACTCTAATGAAATGGAGATATAATTACCTGAGAAGGAATTTAAAAGACTGTCGTAAAAGAATCAAATGAATTTAGAAGAATATATGAACAAAGTGAGAATATCAGCAATGAGATAAAATTTAAGAGATTCAAATAGAAATCTTAGATCAGAACAGGAAACTAAAATTCATAGAGAAGCTCAAAATTAGTATAGAACAAGTAGAAAATAACCAATGAACTTAGAGGTAGGGTATCTAAAATTATCAGTGAAAGAAAAACAAAAACGGAAAAAATGAGGATAATTTAAGACCATACATAAATTATCAAGTAAATAA
>PVKB01000332.1:753971-827121 GCA_004027205.1 Ctenodactylus gundi
AAACCAAAAAAAAAAAAAAAAAAAAAAAAAAAAAAAAAAAAAAAAAAAAAAAAAAAAACAATAAAACACATTATAACAAATGGCCAAAAATCAAAGACAAACAGAATTCTCAAAGCAGAAAAACGATTCTTCACAAACAAGGTAACTTCTTTAGGCTAGCAGCAGATTTTCCTGTGGAAACCCTGCTGCTAGAAGAAAGTTGGATAACAGATTGAAAGTGCTAAGAGAAAAAATAAACTCAACCAAGAACATTATACTTTGTAAAAAAGAAAAAAGAAAAAAAACTCTTCTCTGAAAAGTGATAAAACAGAAAGATGTTCTTGACAAAAATGGTGGAAGGTCATCAATGGACTTACCTCACACAAAATGCTAAGAGTTCTTCAAACAGAAAGAAAAGCATGCTAAATAACAACACAATAGCATAAGAAAGTATAAAATAATAGCACAATAATAATGAGCATGTTATTTTTTGCAAAAAATACAATAACTCTAAGTGTCATATGGAACCATAAATCACCTCCAAGAAACCAAAACCAGCAAGAGAGAAAAAAATAAAGCGGAAAGCATCACAATTCCTGATTTCAACATATATTACAAAGCTACAGCAACTAAAATACTATAAAACAGGGCCTGGTAGCTCAGGCCTGTAATCCCAGCACTCCAGGAGGATAAGGTAGAAGAACTGCAGGTTCAAGCCACCTTGGGCTTAGAGAGACCCTTTCTCAAAATCAAAACAAAAAAAATGGGCTGGAGATGTAGGATAGTGTAAAGGCTGGGCCACAGTACCACTTAAAATAACATAAAAATGGTACTGGCAGAAAGACAAACAGAGAGGCCCATGGGGAAAAAAAACAGAGCTCTCAGAAATAAATCCACAAATAAATGGTCAGTTTTCAACGAAAGCACCAAGAATACACAATGAGGAAAGAATAGAGGCCTGGGGGAAACGGGGTATTATACACAAAACAATGAATTTGGAGCCATATGTCTTAGTTACTTTCTCATGGCTGGGACCAAATGCCTAACATCTGCAACCCAAGGGAGTAATAGTTCACAGTTGCCGGAAGTCTCACATAACCCATTCATGGGCAGCTGTTAACAGGATAAGCATATGGCCGAGGCTGGAGAACTGCTCATCCCATTGCAGACAGGAAGCAAGTGATGTAGTAGGCAAGCTCAAGTCTGCATACGGTAGCGCTTACCCAGGAAGAAGCTGCAACAATGTTTCTTCTTCCTTTACTTTGTTCAAGCTGCCAGTTAGGTCCCTGAGGCTCAGGTTGGGGATGCCTCTCTCACTTTCTGGCCCACAAGTCACACACATACCTAAAAGCTCTGCCCTGGGCAATGCTCAATCTCAACAAATCAACACAATCCCTCCAAACCAAGACGCCGGCATCTGGCCCTTACATGCAGGCCTCACTTCCCACTAACACACAGTTCCACAGTTATCCCATGACATCCAGACACATGAGGCTTTTGGGAGACACCCCACATTCAAATCATGGCACCATATACAACAACTTAAAACTAATTAACAACTTTAGCATAAGACTTAAACTGTAAAATTTCTAGAAGAAAATACAGGAGAAAAGCTTAATGACACTGGTTTTCAGCAATAACTTGGTAGATACCAAAAGCACAGATACCAAAAGGAAAACTAGACACACCAGACCATATCTAAGTAAAGCTTCTGCACAACAACAACAACAACAACAACAACAAAAATAACCAAGTAAAAAGGCAACCTATAGGAATGGGAGAAGATATCTGCAAGGCACATATCTGGTAAGAGGTTAATTTCTTTAAAAAATAATGCAATTTAATAGCAAATATTAAAAGTAAAAAACCTAGCCCCTTCATTTTAAAATGGCCTAAGGACTTGAATAAGACATTCAAATGGGCAGTGAGTATATGAAAAGATGCTGAGTGTCACTAACAACAGAAATAAAAATCAAAACTAAAATTAGTTATCACCTATACTTTCCCCTAGAGAAAAGAGTATGAAACTTACTTAAAAATTAAAAATTGAACTATGTTACATTTCAATAATCTCACTTCTGGGAACATACTCAAAAGAAATGAAGTCAGAATGTCTAAGAAATATTTGCACTAACTACTATGTTTATTTTAGCACTATTTGTAAAGCTGCAGAAACCACCTAAATTTCCATCAAGAGATGAATAAAGAAAATATGGTATATACATATAATGGAAAATCACTCAATGCTTTAAAAAAAAGAAAATCCTGCTGTATGCAGTAACATAAATGTACCTTCAGGACATTATGGTAAGTGAAACAAGCCAGTCACAAAGAGCAAATACTGCATGACTCCATATATGTATACTTTATCTAAAATAACTGAGGTAGCAGAAGCATGGAGTAGGATTGTAGAAAATGGGTTGAGAGAAAGAAAAATGGGTATGAAGCTTCAGTCACAAGATAAAATTTATGAATGTCTGCTATACAATGCTATGTCTATAGTTAATAACACCATATCAGACACTAAAACTCTTGTTAGGGGGTAGATATCATGTTGCGCTCTTACAAGAAGAATTTTCTTTAATTTTAAGACTTACGCCTTTTAATAAAGAAGGAAGTTTTAAATTCTGCAATAAAGAAGCATTAAAGGAATTCATTACCACTAGATACTCTCCCATAAGATGCTGGAGAGAGTCTTTCTGTTTTAAATAAATGAATATAGGGGCTGGAGGAAAGGCTCAACATTTAAAGTTCTTAGCAAGCACTAAGTCAAGCGCTAAGTACCTGATTTTAATTTCCCAGCACCACATAAGTCAGGCGTAGTGGTACACACCTCTAATCCCAGTACTTGGGAGGCTGAGACAGGAGGATTGCCCGAGTTCAAGGTCAGCCTTGGCTCCATAGTGAGTTGAAGACCAGCCTGGGCTACATAACAAGACCTTGTCTCAAATAAATAAATAAATGAAAAGAACACTAAACATCAGTAATTCAAATCCACATAAAAATATACCCATTAAGATAACAACATATATGAATAGAAAAGTTAGTACTAATGTATTTTTTTAATCATTAACTCTACCTTTTTCTACATATTTAGAAGACAACCATATAAAACAATGATTACAAGCTGTTGACGGGCACACAATGTATAAAGATGCAATTGCTGAAAATGGCATGAAGGGGGCAGATAGAGCTATGTAACAACAAAATTTTCTGTACTATTGACAATGTGTGCATCAATTGTAAATAAAGTATTATAAATTAGTATTTTAAAGGTAGTTCAAGGCAAACACTAAGGAAAATATATAGTAAAATAGGAAAAGGGAATCAAAATAGCACACTACAAAGATCTACCTAACACAAAAACAAAGGCACTAGTAGAGGATTAGGGAAACAAGGTAGATACAGAGTTGTACAAAAAAGTGTCATAGGCCTTTCCTCACAATTAATTTTATTAAATGTAAATTTAGTGAATGCTAATTAAAAGAGATTGGCAGAACATATTTTTAAATTATTTATTTTTATAATATATTCATTTTAGAAACAAAAACACAAATAAGTTAAAAGTTAAAAAAATAAAGCAGATATTCTACACAAACAGTAAACAAAAGAGAACTGGAGCAGCTATATTAATACAAGACAAAATAAACTTTAAGATTATTTATAAGAAATTATGGAAAGACATTATCTAATGAGAAAGAATCCATTAAAAAGAAAAATTTGGCAAAACTGAAGACAGAAAGAGCACAAATCAGTATCTGGAGACTTCAACAACATTCTTTCATTAGTAGCTATTAGAAAGTAACCAAAGAATTAGAAGACTTGAATAAGACTATAAAGAAACTAGACATGACAAACACAGATCGAACATTCTACCTAACAATACTAGAATGCATTCTTTTCAAATCCACACTTAAGGCCCACCAAGGTGATCATACTCTAGACCATACAATAAGCTACATAGCTAAAGAAATTTAAGTCAGACAATATAACTATTCAACAAATATGGAAGTAAATTAGAACTCAATGGTACAAAGATATCTGGAAAATTTTCAAATATTTGAAAATTAAACAATGCTAAAATAAGAAATAGGTCAAAGAAAAATATCACAAGAAAATTAGGAAATATTTTGGTTTATGAAGTGTGACCTAAAATTTAGCTGAATTTTTAAATGTTTAAATTTTTATTATAGTAAAAGATACAAACATCATTATTAATCCATCTCAAAATGCTCTGCCTCACTATAACACAATTACATTTTTCTTGTCACCTAATGAATAAGAACTACATGTCTTCTTCTTTCATTTATCTTTTGTTGTGTATGATAAAAAAATATGGTGAATGCTCTTGCTGAGTGCTAAACACAAGGAAAGCAGGCCTGTAGAAAATACTGCATATGTTCTTGTTCTCAGACACCTTGGCCAACAGTTCTTACACATGCAACTTCTGGCTCTTTGGCTCTTCATCAAAGTTCAATTATCATAAATGGTGAACATTTTGAATTAATACAGGATCTCAAGACAGCCACAAAGAGGACTTCCACAGCTGCTTTGTAAGTGGCAAGAATGATGGGAAAATATTTTTGAAAGAATTAATGGCTGCAGCTGAAGGAAGAGCACAATGGTCAGAGCCCTTGCCTAGTAAGCACAAGGCCCTGAATTCAATTCCCCAGCACCACATAAGCTGGGTGTGGTGCACAAGGTGAACTGGTGAGTAAGTTAGCTGAGAACATATGTCATGTTTCTAGAAGCCCGCTTTTCTTTTAGATAGGATTCAACAAAAGTGTACGGAATTTACAAGAGATTTTGAATAGCTAAAACAGTTTTGAAAAAAAGAACAAAAATGAAAGACTCAAATTTCTCAATTTCAAAACTTTTTACAAAACACAGAAATCAAACACTGTGGTGCTGGGATGAAGACAGATATATAAGTATATGGAACAGAACTGAGAGTTTAGCGGTAAACTCACACAACTGTTGACTGATTTTTATTAAGACTAATGAGGAGATAAGTGGGGGCCGGGGCTTTTTCAACAAATGGTGCTAGCATGACAGAACAGCCATGTAGAAGAATGAAGCTGAGCCTCGCATCACGATATTTACAAAACTAATTCTTATGTGTAATGACCTACACACAAGAGCTAAAAATATACAACTGGAGACAGAAACACAGGGGAAAATCTGGATTTAGTAATGGATTAGTGTAGATAGGTGTATGCAGGTGTGCACGTGTGTACTACTAGATTTGAGCCCAGGGCCTTTGCCCTGAGCTACATCTCTCCAGACCTATGTTTTTTTTTTTTTTAGTGTTAAGTCACAAAGTTGCTCAAGCTGGATTTAAGTTTGTAATCCTCCTACTTCAAACCTCCCAGAGTGCTGGAATTACAGGCATGCACCACCACCCATGGCTTAGTGGATTCTTAGATCAAACACACAGGAAATGAAAGACAAGATTTTTATCAAAGAAGACCATCTTGACAAAGGGTAAAAACATTACCCATAAAATGGAAGGAAATGTTTTCAAATCATATGCATGATTCTAATATTCAGAACATGTAAAAGAATTCCTAAAATTCAACAATAAAAAAGACAAAGGATTAAAAAATTCAACTCAAAAATAGAAAATTCAAAAATAAAGAAATGATTCAAACAGTTATCCAAAAACATACAATGAGTAAATAATCATATAAACTGGTGCTCAATGGTATTAACCACTACAGAAATACATATCAAAACCACACTGAGATGCTATTTTATACATAGGAAGCTGGTCATTTCTTTAAAAAAAACAGAAATAACAAGTATAGGTAAGGATATCAAAAGATTGGAACAATTAGGTATACTAATGGGGATTTAAAATGGCACAGCCACTTTGGAAAATAACTTTGTGGTTCCTCAAAAAGTCAAACATTAATATTACCTTATGATCCAGTAATTCCACATCCAAGACAACTGAAAAGAGGCACGCAAAGAAAACCTGGAGCAACAGTATTCACAGCAGCATTAACATAATTACCAAAAACTTGAAACAAATTGTTCATGCTGACAAATGCCCAAATAAAATGCGATATATCCAAACAATGGAATATTATGGGGCCACAAAAAGTACTGAGGTATCAATGCTCTGCCTCAAAATGGACAAACATTGAACAAACTATGCTAAACAGGAAAAGCCAGACACCAAAGGCCACGTATTATATGGTTCAATTGATATAAAGTATCCAGAACAGGAAAATTCATATAGAAAGAAGGCAGGTTAGTGTTTGACAAGAAGTAGGGGAAAGACAGAGAACAAGTAATTGCTTAACAAGTACAGAGCTACTGTTGGAGGGATGTAAATGATCTGTAATTACTAATTACTAATCTCTAATTACTAATTATTACTAATTACTAATCTCCAATTACTAATTATTACTAATTACTAATCTCCAATTACTAATTATTACTAATTACTAATCTCTACTAATTATTACTAATTAACTGTCTAATTATGACAGTTGCACAACACTGTGAGACTACTGTAAGTTCACGAGTTATATATGTAAAAATAGTCAAAATAATTTTTTACAAGTTCAATATTTAAGAACTTTCCAAAAAAGTAAAAATCAATCAGAAATTCAACTCAAAAATGAATGTATAAAGAAATGCATACATCGTGGCCAAGAACACAACTGAGCAGTTAGTGCACCTGCCTAGCAAGTGCAAGGCCCTGGATTCGATTCTTTAGCATCACATAAACCAGGAGTGGTGGCATTCACCTGTAAACTCCGCTGAAGCAAGAGGACTGCCCTCAGTTAAAAATCTGCCTGGGTCGCTCATATCAGAGAGACCATTCGATGTTTCACCTTCTGCTTCTGACTCACTTCACTAACCATGATGTTCTCAAGTTTCTTCCATTTGCCTGTAAAGGCCTCCACGCTGTTTGACCACAACTCTTATGGAACTTAAAACGAAAAACAAAGTGAAACAGGGGGATAGGGCGGGGGAGGGAGGGAATAAAGGGTAGGGGGAGGGACAAAAGGAGAGTGGGAAAGTCCTTGTCACCTAGACAAGATACATAGGTGCACAAAATGCTCAACTTCATTGTAAACCTTAAATTTTGCCTTATACATATCAATAAAACAGGGGGAAAAATGAGCCTGGGCTGTGCAGTGACTTTGGGACCATCCTGGACTACAGAACAAGACTCAATCTCAAAACAAAACAAAAAATATAAATGCATATCATGAAAAGTTGTAATGATTTTTTCTCTTGTTCTTTTTGTCTTAACCCCCCAAACCTGACATTTGTTCCCGCCTCCCAAAAAGAACATTTTAATAGAAAAATTTACTTCTGATCTACATTAAACACTGGCATAAGTAATACATGTATAAATGTATTTGAATGCAATTAAAATAAAAATTATTTTGAAAAAAGTCATTTCTTAGTATCAATAAGATGTTGATTCTAGGATACACACCTACCCCACTCCAAGATACCAAAGTCCAAGATGCTCAAGTTCCTTTAATAGAATGGCCCATCTGCATACAACTTACAAATATCCTCTCATATATTTTTGTTTTATTTTATTTAGCTGTGTGAAGATTGAGTCCAGAGCTTCACACCTGCTAAGCACAGACTTTACTAATCAGTGATAACTCAAGTCCCTCCACTATACTTTAAAATATCTCTAGGTTATTCATTATACAGAAAACTATAACGCTATGTATTAACATTATAGTGGTTTATTGTTTTGCGAATAATAAGAAAAATATCTGTACGTGTTCAGTACAGATGTACTTGTTTTTCAAATATTTTTATCTTGTTTTGGCTGAATCCACAGATGTGAAAGTTGGTAGACATCACAAGCCAACTACATATGCTTTTAAATGAAAATGACTAGCTTTCCTTATTAAATACTAATATCTTTTTCCCCATCTTATTGATATGTACAAGTGCAGAATTTAAGGTTTACAATGGAGTTGAGCATTTTGTGCACATACATTTCTTGTCAAAGTGACAAGGGCTTTCCCGCTCTCCTTCTGTCCCCCCCACCCTCCCTTCCCTCCCTTCACCAGCCCCACCCCCCCACTCCCCCTCTTTCGCTTTGTCTTTCGTTTAAAGTTCCATGAGATAGTTGTCATCTGGGCCTCTCATATCAGAGAGACCATCCGATGTTTCACCTTCTGCTTCTGACTCACTTCACTAAGCATGATAATCTCAAGTTTCTTCCATTTGCCTGTGAAAACCTCCACACTGTTGGACCTTACAGATGCATAGCATTCCATTGTGTATAAGTACCACAGTTTGTGTATCCACTGGTCTGTTGATTGGTATTTTGGTGACTTCCATATTCTAGCTATTGTTAGTTGTGCTGCTATGAACATGGGTATACATATATCTCTGTTGTATGTTGTTTTGGCCTCTTTTGGATATATTCCCAGGAGGGGTATCGCCGGAACAAAGTGGATATTTATTTCTAGTCTTTTGAGAGCTCTCCATACTGCTTTCCAGAGTGGTCGAACGAATTTACACTCCCACCAGCAGTGCAGGAGGGTTCCTTTCTCCCCACAGCCTTGCCAGCATTGATTGCTATTTGATTTGTTGATATAAGCCATATCAATCCCATATGAAATTTAAAAAGTAGCATCTACTCAAGTGATTTGTGTAATGCAGGTTTTGCATTTGAGAGGTTGAATAAAATGTGTTAAGCTTAAAAATAAACAAATATCAATAAAATGTAATTGTTTTCCTAAAAACAAACATATTTAGTTTAAGTTGTTTAAAACACAAGAGAATATCTACATGAAAAAAAACTAGCTTTAATTATTGTGACAGAAATTACCACAATTTTGTTTCTTCAAGGCCAGCAAGATGACAAACAAAAATCTAAAGTGGATGGAAAAATGACCTGCGGACTCTTGCATTGAGACAGGTGGCTCTGCCCTTTCTTGAGATACATCTCCACGGGCCACTTCTTCATGGTTCAGTTCATTCTGACCCATCCATCATAGGAAAAAGAATTTGCTCCATGTATCAATTAGTCTTTCCTAAATTTTCACTTCAAGGTTTAAAAGTAACTGAAACTTAAAACAGTAATGCATAAATATAAACCTCAAATATATAAATCAAAATAATTAATATTAAATCTGAAAGAGAAAAATCCATAAAGCAAAAATCAATCTACAGTGGCTGTTGGCCAATTCTGCATACATCATTCCACATGACAGAAAAAAACAGAAGATGAACTACAACTGAAAAACTATCTGATTATAATCACCCTACAGCAATTAGTTTTCATTATATTTAAAATACATGTTTTGCCATTCTTTTAAGAAGGTACAGCATTTATATTTCATATTGATGGTGGCTTTTTCCTAATATCATATCTATTTTCAAGTCAACCGCTACCTTAACTTTTTTTCTTCGCAATTAGAAAGATGAACAACTGGACTGCAAAGTCAACATTAGGAGGATCACAGGTTCACACCCAGCCTGAGCAACTTAACAACTTGGCACGACACTGTCACAAAATAAACACACACACACACACACACACACACACACACACACACGGGCTGGATTGTAGCTCAGTGTGAAATCTCTACATTCAATCAAATGCATGAAATAACTGACTTCTATGTTTTAAATTCACCATGTATATAAAACTCTTTACTAGAAATATGTCTTTTGCTGATATCTGAATTGCAATATACATGGATTTGAGGTTGCTACATTCAAACTGTACTGGAAGGTTAAATTATTTTAAATGAAGAGGGAAGAACTTGTGGCATCAAAGAAACTTAAAAGAAAATAGAACTCAGAATATTGAAATTTCTCTAAATGCTTTTTTAGTGATAAGAATTAATGATAGTCATTTTCAATATATAAAAGGATACTAAGGTCCTGTTTGAAAAAATGTTTGAATGCCTCAAATATTAAATGTTTATTTATAACTCTTTAAAATGATTAGTTTCAGAATATTATCAATGATTTATAAAGCTATATTTTATGATAAATTTGATTTACAGAATTGTTCAAAGAATGATTCATTAATTTCATACATATTAAAAGAACTAGATGTTTGCACTTTCAGCAAATTGTCTATTAGTCAGTAACTAAAATACATTAGCATTTCTCTACTTTTAAGTAATAGAAAACAATCACACCATTGACTCTGGAATACAGTGCTAACAATATATCCAGTCACTTAACAGCTGAAGTTTTCACTAATATCTCACTATTCTTATGTTGCTCATAACTACAAAATCATAGTCATAGTTCATCATAAAGTTATCAAATTTAAAAATAATATAACATTAGACATTTTTACTTTAAGAACATATTAAAGAAGATAAATTTTTATTTGAATAACATTGCTCAGCTAACATATATAAATATCACCCAATAAGATACATTATGTTTCTACAGATACACATATAGGAGGTTGTTTATAAATATTAAGAGGTTAGACAGTGTGGTCAAACCAGTTATCATTATAAGACTTGTGAGAGTCTTAATAACTCCAGGTTCATTCAGCAAATAGCCCAAAAAACTATACTAGTCTAAGGAGACTTTTATTTTCACAATCTTACCAAGTACCTAAAGTGAATTCTAAAACCAAGAAAAACAATACAGCACTACTTAATGCAAATTTTCAGTCATTTCCAAAGTATCTTTTTATTAGTTTATTTTTAAAGACAGCTACAAAATGAAGTACTTTTTAGTTAATGAAAATGACTACCATATCACAATACAAACTGAACAATATTAAACAAAAATTATAGTACCTTATGAAGCATATTTTCTACTGTCCTCATATGATTAGCAACACACTCTTTGTCTCTAGGAATAAAAAAAGAAAGATAAGATTGGGTGTAAGTAAAGCCCAAGCCTTCCTATAACTGCTAAACATTTTAGGAGAAATCATTATTGTGAAAAATAAGAGTTGGGTATCATTGTACCCTTTTTAAAAGTATAAAACCTCACTGTGCTCACTGATATATTTTCACACTTAGTGCATAGTCCATTAGGCTGCCTATCCTACACTGAGGGAGAAGGTGGCACGTGAAAGTGAAAAAGGAAAAGGGAGGAAAGATTTCATTATTACACTACTGGTAATGAACATTTACTAAAAGAAACTTTATTCTTTTTATTTTAATGAAAAGAACTGAACATTTTAGTGATAAGGATAATTATAATCAGTATACTATGCAAAATAGTAGCTTCCTTTCTATGTAGTCTTTTTAGACTATAATTGCACAAAGAGCCCTCTCGGAAGTGATGAGGATATGAAAGCTACTGGTTTCTCTTATTGGCCTTATATTTTGAATTTATCTTTCACAATGAAATAAGTTAAATAAGTATGCTTAAGACATAAATTTAATGATAAACTATAAACTAATAATTGTAAATAATAAATTGGCTCTCCATATCACAAACTAGCCTCATTTACTTTATAGAAAGTCAAGCCCATGGCCAGAGATCTCAAACATGTCGAAGTCCTGAATTAACAGCAATATTGTGAAAATTCAATATAAATGTGGAGATTTTATCATCTTACTTTCATAAATCTCAGAATTTTCTCAGAGCTCTAAGATTCACTAGAAATTGCCTAAACTAAGCCTCTTCACTTAATACAAAATTGAGCCTCATAAGGAGAACAGAAACTGCATTCACCTAAGACTGTAGTACAATATTAAAATACAGATTTATAAGTTTCCAAAAATTATCAGTAGGAGCTCAAACATGCCAATATTTGGGCCTTGCCTTGCATCAATTCATCTTACCATTATACTTGAGCAATGTCATATGCCCAGAGGCAAGGCTTATGGACAGCCGAAGATCACAGACTCCTAGTTCTGTGATTTCAGGCTCTACATGTGACAGTTTACAGACTATAGTCATATTTCACAATATTTAATGTTAAACAAGTTTTTTTAATTTTTTTTACTCAGATACAGACTTTTGCAAGTGTAGAAATTCAAAATTCCAAATTCAGACAAGATATAACTTACTTAAATTAGATGTCTCTTTTATTCTTAATAGACTTTTAAAAAGTCATACGTTGTACAAAGGACTATCATAATGTAGTTCAGGAAATTTGTTCTAGGAAAAAAGTAAATATCTCCAAGAGAACTGTTAAGTTTCAACTGTACAGTTATGTCAATTTGATATCTGGTAAAGGAAAAACTCTTACAATACTTATATAGTTATCCATGTGAAAACTGTGTATTTTCAATTTAGCATATTAAAATATACAACCATAAAATTAAATTTCCCATGATTAATATGTTTTATTGCATTCTGAAAATACTATGGCACACATGTCGATTGCATATAACATTTCCTTATTAACTGTGGCTTGAAATATTAGTCCAGTATATGCAGGACAAAAATTGGGGGGGAGTAGAGCAGAAGGGATAAGGAATATGTGACAAAAAACACTATGTAAAAATTTTAAATAAAGAGTCTTGTATTTCACATTAATAAACACATGGTCTCAAATGTCACAATATAGCAGAGCCCAAAATATACATTATTTGAGGTTATATAAAAGCTTACACTTTTCTGAGTCTTCTCCACAAAATATACATTTAGAATGTTGAGTTAAGAGTTTTCTTTTTTGAGGACATAACAGAGTATTTCAAAGAAAGACAGCCGTACTTTTGTTTTCTATCACTGTATTATCCAGGGCTAAAACCCAGAGCATGAAAGTACGAATTGATCTTTTGTCTGTTTTAAGTGGTCTCCCCAAGGCCCAGATGCTCACTTGGCTGCCATGCGGAGGGCACTCTCAGCATCATGGATGCTCTCCTCCAGTCGGCGCTTGTCCTGCTCCAGCTGGGTAAGGTGTCTATTGAGCTGACGCAGAGATTGATCTTTTCTTCTCAGCTCCATCTTTGCCTCAGAGAGACTCTGCAAGCAGACAGAAAACAGAGTTACTTGTCAGCCCTGATAATTAACTTCAATTTATGCCATAGGCTATTAAACAAAGACGAATACAGACTGACTGAGAAAGTTGGGTCATTACACTCCTAGGTTTAAAAATTTTCAACAAAAATTTCATACACTTGCTGATTATAAATGATAGACCTGCTAAGCTTTTGAAAATGTTAAACTACAAAATATAACATTTTTTCCAGTACTGGAAAACAAACTACTCTCACTAGAGATATCTGATTACAGATAAGCTCACATTGTGTGTTATTTTAATGATGAAACTAAAGATTTCAGAGGACAAAGGACATGACATTTACAGCCTGTTTAACATGAACTAAAAGACTATCATATACGCAAGGTGGGTATGATGGGGGGACATGAGGAATGGGACACCTAGGAAACAATGGTGAGCTCGATACTTCACTTCTAACTCTCTCTGGATTAGGCTGATTTAGGCATCTCAGTGGGCAGACTCAACTCCAAAATGAAATTCAGTTATTTCCCAGGATATAAATTGCATATCAAAAATAGCAATGTAAACATAACGACATGCTTCAACTAGTAGAGGAAATTAATAATATTTGCATTCAGAATTACTGTGCTCTATAAATGTTTCTCTAGTCATAGAAGTATGAATTCTGTTAACTGACATTCTAATCTGAAATATATATCCAGCACAAAAATTTTAAATTGTGCAACTTTACCCAGGAAGTTTACAGCTGAAGGTGTTAGACAAAATTTAGGAGGATATATTTTAGATCTTATTTAAAATTCTAGGGTACAAAATAGCACAGAAGTGAAAGTGTTTCTTACCACTAACATCCATTTATCCTTTGTCTATGGAAAATCTGAAATAAGCTTATCAAATAGTTTTTCAATTAAATTTGTTGGGTAATGAGTTAATCAGCTAACTGTACACACATTTTTCTGCTTTTGCTCAAGGACTAGTCACACATTAATATCCACAACTGTGCTTCAGAAATCCAGTAAAGAATAAACATCATGCTATATTTTCAGGTATAAAGCTCTTCCAACAATATTCTCTCAAAGCATTCGTAATGTAGTATAAAAACTCAAACAGCGTACGTGGTACTAAATCAATTCACTTTAAATACTGGTGAGCTGAAAGCAATCACCAGCCAAATCAGGTATTTTTAAATGTTAAAAGCTTTTAAATTCAGTAGTTCACTTTTCAAACAGTGAAATTGTTATTAGACCAACAGAAATTAAAAAATACAAATAAATATGACATTATTACTCACTCGATATTGAATTCTATTTTAAATCTCTAATATTAACAGGTCTTCGGGAATATTCCAAGGTTGATGAATAGGTACTAATTTATAGTTAGGCAGGAACAAGAAGTTCCGATATGCTACTTTATACCAAAGTGATGATAGAAGATAGTCGTACACTACATATTTCAAAAAGACAGAATGTTTTCACATAAACAATAAGTGTTAGAACAGATAGATATGTTTGACCTGAAAAGTTTCAATTGAAACATCACAATGGTACTACATAAATACATGCAGTTTTTGTTTTTATTAATTAATTAAAAATAAGTTTGATTTTTAAAACTTCACCATAGAAGTAGTCATTGATTATGACTAACTTTTAAAAAGCAACAAATAGATTATTTTTAAAAATCACTATAAACAAATTTAATGTCAATGTTAATACAGTTAACACTGAAGTATTATGAGATTTCATTTTAACAAAAAAAGTAAGTCCTTTTAAAGTCAGTATTCCCAACACCTTCAGACCACCAATAAAAGACATTTTCCAGATATGAAATTATACGAATAGCCTACCACCAGCTACGCATAAAGCTTCGACTCTTCTTCAGACAGAAATCACAAAAACTTCATACTCCGTAACTATCAGGACTGCATATTTGTGAAAGGACTGTTCACAGTTCACTATACTGTTTCCAGCCTTGACTAAACTGAAGCCCACTAGTCCAATCTGAGAGAACCCAGGAGCCTGCATCATTATAAAACCCCACTTGACCTCTTTACAATACTATAATATTCTTTAAAAGAAGATATAACACATAGCATTAACACTTCTACCATATATCTAAATCCTCTCATATCCATTCTTTTATTTTCATCTTTCAGGAGCAATGACAGGGAGCCATCAAATTCTTCTAAAGCATAGACTATTTAAGGGGCATACAAAAGGAAGAAAAATATAAATTATGCTTTTTTGAATGTGAAAATTAAAAACATAGTTTTAAAATACAATTACTATAACTCACAGGCACAGACTTCTCATCTTAAAGAATCGAGGAACATCACTATGAAATTTCTATACATCTGTGGGTCCGAGGTTTCATGCAAATGTGTGTCAAACACCAAGACATAAATCGGGCTCAAAACGATATGTTCTTCCCAATGCTCAATTTTTGATGATAAAAATAGAACCTTTAAAAAAACACCCCTTAGCTCTAATTATTAAAACTTTTTGTATATATTCATACCCTTACATATATATCTATAGAATATATAAAATACATACCAGAAATATAAAAATTTTAGTTTGTCTATTCTCCCGTTCAGATTCACCTAATTAAAACCTATGATAAACTTTATGGACTCATAATATTTCCAACTGAATGACTGAAACCAAGAGGGTGTGCCTCTAGGCAGCAAGGCAACAATGATAAGCAGCAGGTTAGCCACTAATTTCTCAACCAGGGTAGATTGTGAAAGTGCGATGTTCTGATATCCAAGAAACTGTTCAGGAGAGAATAGGATAAATCAAGTTTAATAACTCTGCTCCTAATTGTTCCCCCAATGCTCAACTCTAATTACTTGGAGAACTCTCCGGACTGTCACCTGATATTAAGTTGTTGGAGGCTGAGCCTGGAACAGCGAGATAATCAATAAACATTTAGTGGGGAGAAGAATGAAGATCCTGTTAAGCAGTGGGAACCTGCAGCACCCAAAGCCCTCCTGCTCATGAGAAAACCTATGGGACAGCCATAGTGATTGCAAAGCAATAATCCAAAGCACAGTTTTTAGGCCTTGAGGCCTTTAGGCAACAGTACATTTGAGGAAAAAAGGTTAACACGGTCACCCTAATTACAGCCCACTTTCACATACTTCATATATAAGCGAAGACAAGCCAATTAGGTAGAAAGGAAGATAAGGGAAGTTTTATTTGTATACTAATTAAACCCCTGATGAAATTAAAGGAAAAACATACAGCTCTGTAATTGTGTCTGAGAAAGGTCACCTCAGGTTCAGTTATCAGAACCGCGCAGCCTTGAGATATTTCACTTAATCCACAACACAGCCCTCATTTTATACGCAGGTCTTAATATTTACCAAAAAAAATCAAAGAATTTATCTTTAAACAGTGTTGTGAACAATTTTAGCTGTTAGAAAGTTAATGCCAAATATGATAACAAGACTTCTAAAAGGCAGAAAAATATTCTACTTACACAAGAACCAATGTGTCAATTTTATTTATCAAAAATTTAAGTTTTCATTCTAAGTTCCAAATGTTTTAAAGAAAACATTTTAGATATCTCAAACTGTGTTTTGAAAGCTATTGCATAATATCTGTTTTTGGAAATGCTACTGCTCTCTTTCATGTACAACTTTCATAGATCAAGAAAAGGCCAATGCTTTCACTAAACTCTAATATATCTACATCTGAAGGTTTTCCTAAAATGGTAACAAAAAGCAATTTACTCCCAAAGAAACAAATGAAACAGTTAACAAACACAAAGAAGCACTTAACAGAAAGGCTTAACTGTGAAATATATTGTAGATATGCATATTAAACATCCTATGCATATTTTAAGTCTTTTTTCTTATCTGTTGTTTCTAAAGCTTATATAATAAATCTCTATTACTATCAAATAAGAACACAAATTACACTTAAATCATTCATAATCTTATATTTTGAAAGCACTGTGTTTATTAAGACTAATAATTTTTAACTATAAATATAAATTAAATTCTGTTAGTCTGTACGCATAAAAATATTTTGTAGTTTTTTTAAATAATAGCTTTGAGATATAATTCACATACCATACATTTCACTCCTTATATAATTCAGACACGTTTAATATATTAACAGAGGTGTCCCACCATCACCAGTAGAAATCTTTTCTAGAAGTTTTCAAAAGAAAAAAAAAGAAACTTTACAAAACAACATGGTCTCCTAAATGTAGTATGTGCCATTACTTCAACAATCTCTAATTTAAAATTCTATAAGATATTTAAGGCTTATACATCTGTTCAGTAATGGTTTTAAAAATAAGTAATTCATAAAATAAACTCCCCAAATCAGAATATTTGATTAATAAATGTGGTATAATACAAAGTTTAAACTTGTCTGAAGGATGAGCACATCTCTCTAATTAATATTTCTGGTTGTCAAGGGAATCACCCCACACCCTTCTCTCACAAGGTTACTGCCTACCAGTGTTTTAGACCATTAGGCCGATACAAAGACTGAGCCCCAGGGGATATCACTTTTATAGATTTTCTTTTGTCTAATGGCAAACCTCTATGGATCCACATACCTACAGACTAAAAGCTAATGGCTTATTCAATTTGGTATAAACATAATGAAAGTCAAGACAACATCACAAGTCTTACAGGGAACAAAGCTACATTTGTTAGGTCAGGAAAAATTATCTAAACATTTGTAGAAAAATAAACTATGGTTGCCTGACTCTATCTTCAAAATGAACATTCTTAGATTTCCATAAGCTGAGTAAACCATCTCAGGGGCACTATAATTAATGCTGAAAAAGTAAATAATGCTATTTTCAGTCTTTGTGAATGTAACAACTCACAAACAGATTTATATTAATCGAGAGTGCATGACTTCAGGGTAAATCAAACTGTGAAGATTGCCAAATATACAACAGGGCTAAGTAAATAAATTAGGATAAAACTAAAAAATAATATACCCTAGAATAAAGCTCAAAAATTTGATAAACAGTCAAATAATTCACAATAAATATACAACAGTATATGATGATGGTTTATGGTACAAAAATATAGAAATGCGCTGAAATCTTGTTATATGGAGAATTAAATGCTACACAATCTAACGTCATCTTCCTTATGGACATTATCTTTTACTGTTTTCTAGTAATAACCTTTTGCAGCAGGTAGTTGATGTTTATTAATGAAGCCAAATATCAGGTGACTCATCCACTTTCAGGGTTAAAAAAATGGCAGTGCTAGTTAGAACTCACACATCTAGTAAGACAACAGATGTGAAAGTATTCTGTACTCATAGAAGATTACATAAATTTAAAAGGCATAACCCGTACCATTAGTTTTTCTAGAAGTAGTGTCATTACATAGTCTCTTTAAGTGAACCCTCATCTACATGCAGCAACTTATTTTCTATGATGTTTCTGCTCCAATTATATAAATGTATGTGTGTATATACATAAATCTATATCCAACATATAATTTTTAAAATAACTTTATGAAATTTGAATTAAATAAAAGGAAATTAGAAAGAAAAGTGCAAAAAATTACTTTTCTAAATAAGCCACAGAATAGATGACTTAAAAATGGAGCACATGCCTAATGAAAATTTACTCTTAAAACTTCAAAATGTCCTATATGATTTTATTATAAAATGTCTATGGTTATTGCTTTCATTTTCTCACCTGTTCCTTTGAAAATACCCTTTGAAATTCGGTCAACATCAAGGAAAAAGCTATCCTTCCCAGTAAACTCATTGAAAGTGATCAATAGAAAAATACAATGCAATAAAAAGAAGCCTCATGAAAGTTCAAGATACATTGAAAGCTATTTGCTCTAGGCCTCCCATATCCCACAAAATTTCTGTTAGACTAAGACTGTTAAACAATAAGGAGATAAAGTTCAAAGAGAAATAATTAAAACACATTTTAATGCCAAAAAAAGATTGCAGTAAGAATTGTGATAGCTCTCTCAACTGGAAAATACCCTCAGAAACGTACAAAAGAGACAAGAAGTAGCTAAATTTACTGTGACACGTGCCATGTAAGCAGTAATGTGGCAGTTAGCATTTTCTCAGAGAACAAGTCAAGCTGCATTTGTCTGCAGTACAGACTTCACGAGACAGCAGTTATGTGTAGGTGACAACCATCATGATGATGCTGTGACCAAATAGCTCTGCCTGACCTCAGAGTTCGCTCAGCAAGTACCTAAGGACTGCGAAGGGAGAGAAGGCACTTAGGCTCTTCTGCAGGGCTTCATTAGCTGCAGAGCACTTGACAGCTCCCAAACACTTCATATTATTAAAAGTACTAAGTTGAAGTCTAAAAAAGCTGAATTCCCTGGCAGTATTTTAAGGAAGTTTGCTACGAATTAAGCTGTAGAAAACTATCACTCAGAATTTGCGTGCTGTTTTAAAAACAAGAAGTACCTAAAACAACTAAAAAGAATGTAAAAATAGAAAAAATAAAAATCTTCATGGTGTTGGTTTCTTCATATTAGAAAGAAGTTACTGTTCAAAGAATTTTAAGAATTTTTTAATAATTCTAATTGGCTAATATGGATGAGCCTATTAATTAAAATACTCTCACTTAACATTTTCATGAATTACAGAATTTAAACAACTATTATTTAGCTTAAATATTGTATAGTTAATTCTTCTTAACAAAAGTAATTAAATACTAGTTAAGTAAAAGTTAAGAAAATCTAAAGGAAAAATTCAGAGTTGAAAACTAAATTTAGACTATTTTAGATTAAATGTAAAGTTTGAGGTTTTTCTTAAAAGCTATAAAATGGATAAATTTTGTGAAGTATTTTACTATTAATTTCTTTAATTCATTTCAGAGGTTTATTCTCCGGGGGAAAGTTCCGAACAACAAATATTTTCTAAGCCTATGTTGAGCTCTCCATTTTTCCATGAAGGTATTAAGCCTGTTCTTGCACAATGCTTATGGCAATGCTTATCATACTGCAAATGTTTACAAATGTTTGGCATTACAACTGTTATTTCTCCCACAATAACTGTGGAAAATATTACTTTAGCAACAACTGAGTATCATTATAGTACTTATAGTACTTATCATTATAGTATCATTATAGTACTTAAAGTACTTATATGATAATGATCATATAAGTACTTTACAATTAACTCACTTGATTCTTCACAATCCAGGAGGATTGTCAGCACTATCCTTTACTCTATACATGAGAAAACTAAGAATCAGAGAACTAACTTGCCCAAATTTTTATGACAAATAGGTTTATGAAAAATGTGAGGCCTAGTCTCTTAAACTTCAACCCTACTTTAACCTGTATCACAATGATATTAGTAGCCATCTTTTGAGGTTTTCCATAAAATCCACTAAGAGAGAAATCTCCATTAAAGCTAATATTTCCTTTATTTACCAAATTCCATAGTCAGTGAAACATTTCCCTGTATTTAAATGGCTGCTTTGTACTTATATTTACGAGTCCAAAAAGAGTGTTTGTATCACTTACACACTTTAAATCCAATAATGAAAGAATACACACTTATGATCCCTCATAAGAAAATGGCATAATAGTTATTAATGAGCATGATAATAAAACTAAAATAAATATTTACAAAGCAAAAGTGAATTGTATAGCATTTGCTATGGTTTGGATAAGTGTCTCCCCAAAGGCCTATATGTCAAAAGACTTGGACGCCAGCCTGTACTGCTATTGGAAAATAACAGACCTCTAAGAGTCAGCATTCAGTGGGAGAAATTCAGGTGACTAGAAGCAGACTCCTGATGAGGATGTTGGTTCCCAGCTCATTCCTTTCTGCTTCCAAGCCATTGGCAGGCAAATAGACCTTCACCATGTGTTTGCACCACGATGTACATGTTGCTGCCACAGGCTCAAAGCAATAAGGCCAGAGCCAAAATAAACCTTTTAAATTGATTATTTTAGATATTTTATCAAAATAACATAAAACTGATTAACACAATTAACAGAAAGGTAACTAACACAGCATGCCATTATAGCACAAAATTGCAATTCAAGATATGTTAGGCTATTACTTTTTATCTTATTCCTTTCAAAAAGCAATAAGCTTCTCTGTGCCTCTCTTTTATACATTAACTATTATGAACTTGAACTTTCCCTGTAGACCTTAAAACCTGGCTGCCTATTGTAATCTCAACTTTTTAAACTTTTGTAAAAAGAACTCCCCACTACCAAGATATCATATTCTATAATACAGCATCTATAAATACCTCCCATATTAAGGAGGTCTTAGTGAGTATGTGAAAAGACACTTAAATTCCTAATTCAGAATGCTATTCTTAAATAAATGATGTCATGCAGACTACCTCACAATTTATAGTAACAGAGATAGGAGAATTAGTACCAAATTTGTGAAGACAAGAGATGAAAGAGATGTCAGGCAAGGAGAGAACAGAAAGACACAAGTCAGAGGTGGTAGTTCTGGTGCCATTCCAGGACACAAACACTTATCTGCAGTAAACCATCCCAATCCCCAGTGTGCAGAAGAGTGCCAAGACACATGAGCAGCAAGCAGGAGGTGAGCCGTGAGGGAAGTTCCATCTCCTGTCTGCAAGAACCCATGAGGTTCTAATCCTGCTGTCAATCGGACAGGAGGTAGAGCGTCACTCCTGTGTTTCCCTGCTACTGCGCCCCATCTCAAAGCTATCCTCCAGTAACCTACTGTATAACAAGTATCCCCACACTGGCCTCGGGGGAATGTCTTCAAATAAACTGATCCCTGGTGTCAAAATGGCTGAGACCACTGCTACAAAACATGACACAAGCAAATGCAACAAGATGACACGCTGCTTCAATTGATTGCTTTCAGTTTCCAAATATATCTGACACAGCCAAAACCCTAATAAGGAAGTGAAAGAGTGGTTCACCTATTTTTAAAAATGTATTTCCAGTTAAATTGACCACTGAATGCAAACTAGCCTCTTCATCTGTTATCTAACCAACAATACGTATCGACACTGAAGAAAAATTGGATGTTCTGGATTTGTTTAGAATGAGTTGTCTTTAAAATTATCCCATCCAAAAGGGACATTTCAAAAGAATATAACAGTCAGAAGCAGAAGTGAAACATCGAATGGTCTCTTTGATATGAGAGTCCAAGATAACAACTCTTATGGAACTTAAAATGAAAAACAAAGTGAACCAGGGGGGTAGGGTGGGGAGCGACAAAAAAAGAGTGGGAAAGTACTTGTCACCTTGACAAGGTATGTAGGTGCACAAAATGCTCAACTCCATTGTAAACTTTAAATTTTGCACTTATACATATCAATAAAATGAGGGGGGAAAAAGAAAAAGTGAAACGGGGGGTAGGGTGGGGGCAGAGGGACGGACGAGAAGGTAGCGGGAGGGACAAAAAGAGAGTGGGAAAGCCCTTGTCACTTTGACAAGATACGTATGTGCACAAAATGCTCAACTCCATTGTAAACTTTAAATTTTGCATGTATACATATCAACAAAATGGGGGAAAGAGAATATAACAAATATAAAAAGTTTGCTGGCTAGGTAGACTGAAAGGAATACAACAAAGCAAAATGACCGTTGTGGTTTAAATCCAGTATGTCCCCCTCAAAAGCCTCATGTACCAATGGATACTGTGCATTGTTGGGAGGTGGGGCCTGGCTAAAAGGGCAGATGCTTGGGGTTTGATCTGGAGGGATGTGTGCTACATCCACCCTTCCTCTGGTGCTTGGCTCTGTTCTGCCATGCCATGAGAAGCTCTGTTTCTGGCTGTCCCTGGCCCCATCATGTTACTCCACCATTTTCAAGCCACTTATCTATGAATGAACTATGATCTTCTGAAACTGTGAACTAAAAATAAATCTTTCGTCCCTGAATTGTCCATGTAGGGTAATGAGTCACAAAAACAAAAAAGTAACTAAGACAATGACTTAATCATTTCTCCTCTAAAAATGTCAGATATCCCATGTTACATTTCTGTAAGGGATTTTTTTTTCCCCCTTCACTGTTGGGAGACTGAACACAGCATCTTGCCCATGCTGGCTACATCCCTAGTCCTCCTAGGGGATTCTTAAAGATACTTTTGACTACAGATTTTTGCTTATATAATATGCTGATTCTAAAATCTCATCTCAACATCAGATAAGACTTCATTGTATTTTATTCATTCAACATACATCTATCACATATCTCTATCTGCCAAAGTGCTAAAGAATAAAAACAATTAGGAGCACAGCTCGGAGGTTGAAGCTCTTGCTTAGTAAGCAGTAGGCCCTGGTTTTGATTCAGCAGCACCACATAAGCCAAACATAGTGACACACGCCTGTAATTCCAGCATTTAGGAGACTGAGGCAGGAGGATTGCCATGAGTTCAAGGCCAGACTGGGCTCCATAATAAGTTCAGGACCAGCCTAGACTACGAAGTCCTGTCTCAAAAAACACAAAGAAAAAAAAAACAGCCAGCACCTTCTGAGTACCTATTTAATATCAAATATTAACACAATCAGCATTCATAATAAATACAAATATTCTCAATTTACAAATGATAGAGCTCTAGTGTTCAAGTAGCCTTCTTGAGATTATGCAGGTTCAGGGCTCAAAACTTAGGCAGCTTCACTTGTAAATACTTAAAAAATGGAAGAATAAACTCCTGTTGGAAATGACTTCTTATCTAGAAAAATGAAAAGATGTTAAAAAGCACCTAAGCATTCAATATCGCTTGCTTTAGTGTTGTCTATCCGTGAAGACTAACCCCCTAAAACAACTAGTTTCAGCAGCAGCTACTAAATTTGAATAATGTATTTTTTAAAAGCACAGTGATAAATTTATTTCTCATTTTAATTTTTTGATATTTTTCTTAGAAAAACTGTATTTTTTCATGGAGTAACAGTTGAAAAAATACACCCATACATACATGAAACAAAACATTGCAGAACTGTTTCAAACGGAATCTGTGTGTGTACATGTATATACACACTCAGTAAACAGTGCCATTTTGGATCATGAACAGCTTGCCGTAAAATCAGTACATTTTTCATTTAAGGTACTTTGGTCACCAACCCATTCACCTGAAGAAAATCAGTTGTCCTTTCCTTCTAAGTAAGCGAGATCACCATCTAGTGGTGACTCCTTGAAATGTAAAAAAAAATGGCTTCGGGAACCTAGAAAATTCTCAAAATTAACCTTGAGTATGCATTCTAGAACATCCAAATTTACTTCAAGAGAAACATCACTGAATTATCTTTTTAATATGAATAAAAATGTTAGCACATTAGAGATTAAAGTGTCAACTTGACGTATGGCTTCCCCTGTTAACTGTCTTCTACCCTTCTAAAGAACTAGGAAACAGAGTCAGAGATGCTAAAATGTGAAGTTACACTAAATTTGGTCAATGTGCCAAATTATAAAACAGATTCATTTTTCTGTACACTATTCAGAAATAAAAAATCATTTCAGTAGCCTGTTATACTATTTACTTACCTGCCTGAGGGGAAGTAGACTCTTAGTGCACTGATCTAAAGCCTAACCAATATAAACCACTGATATTTCTTCTGGAAAGATTATATATCACTTGTCCTGTCAAAATCTGTAGTGCCTAAGCTACTTGCTTTGTTCTATGAAATATGGCTAGAAGTAAAATGTCAATTCCTAGAGGACATAAGACCAGTGATGTGCCCATACAGAGACTTTTACCACACAACTAAGTGGCCTAGATAGAAAATATCCTGTCAGCCTAGTGTGTAGAACACATAAAGCATAAATCCAGCACACTCATGGCAAATATGTATGACATCAAAGAAACCACTTGCTATCGTAAGGCAACTGAAACGGTGGAGCCATTAATTACTTCAACATAACATACACTATCTTGACTCCACATTTCGCAACTCAGTCTGGAATTTATTACCTATGAAAGTCAACAGAAACATTAGAAAAGTAGCTTCTAGCTTGCTTTAATATTGAATCATCAGGAGAAGAAATGAGTTTTAATTAAATATTAAAAATCACAGTAAGTCACTTGAGAATTAAGTTAGTATAAAGATATGATAAAAGCATATTGCTCTTAGAGAAAAATATTGAATTTGCACACTACAAATTCAAATACATTTCTGTCCTGGTATGATTAATAAAGAACACGTTTTTCATATCTTTCCCTAACTTATATTTAAAGTAGGCACATTTTAATTTCATATCTTTTACTCAAAAAGACCTAAAAAATTCTTGATTCTTTTGCCTTCTTAAAAACAAACTATATTTATTAATATTTAAAACTGGCCATGATATGTTTCTAAATGTACAGAGTTATAACACTATACTATAAAACTGTAAAAGCATGATACCTTATTCTTAAAATACCTATGCATATTACCAACTTGCATGTATAAAATATACATTTTAAAGCATGAGGAACATAACAAAATGGCAATAGAAACATTTCCCTCTTTTTATTAGAATTTTTCATTATTACCATAATATATATAAAATTTACAAAACCAAAAATACACAATTGATACAACTTTCAAAAGATCAACTTTAATCATAAAACTTTGACTTAAATTGATATACAGGGTATTTACATTAGTAATCAAAATTGATTTTTAAAATGTGCTGTACTAAATAGAAGTAGAAAATTATTCAGTTATATAACCTTTTATCAAATAGTGAATCAATGCATGCACACATACAAACAGACACACAGACACATAAAATACATAACTAAATTTAAAATACTTCCTATAATTTACCTAATGCTGTGGAGGGGAGGAAAGGTGTCAATTATCTGTTTCCTGTCCAGTGAATAAAGAGTAATGGACTAAGTATTTCTTTACTCAATTGTTATATCATCATATACAATAATTTCATGGAAGGGATTTTGTCAAATCCCATCCTAATATAATTTTACCTGTTTTAAAAACTTTTAGGCATGAAACACAGCACAAAACTCTAAATCTGTATTTTTTAACCAAAAGATGTTTTTCTAAATTCCACAAGACTCATTGTTGCATATCACAGGAGAGATTAGAAAATAAATGACTTCTTTTTTTATCATAAAAGTTCTCTTTTGATTCTAGCCTGTTTTCCTAGTCTGACTCCACTCTTGAAATAAGGTAAAGCTACAATAAAGGTTCTATGATGATTTTACTTGATAGTAGGCAACACATCCTACCCGAATACACAGGCTGCCTCCTTAGATACATTTCAGCAAATGGACAAGATTGTGTTCTCAAAAGGTACTGACAGACAAGCTTTACCCTTTGTAGTTCCAGGCATTCCAATTTTATCCAGTACACATTTTTTGGGAACTAATATAGAAATACCTGCCAGCACTCTGTAAGACCAAAGCATTAAAGTCACACTACTTAACTCCAAAAATATTTAAATAAAATTCAACTCATTAAGATGAATAAATATCAGTGTTTTCTAAAATATCATGTTAACTAGTGATGTAACAGCGAAATACTACTAAACTTCCAAATAAATTTAAGCATGTTAGTATTTTCTACAAACAGAAAGGCATAATGATGAAAAATACATAATCCCACATTAGGTAAAATTACCTGTGAAATGAATTAAACATTACCTACTATTTAATCATACTACAATTATGAATGTATAATTAGATAATTACCCCAAAGTCTGAGGCATTGAGATTTATGTTCATTCCATTGAAAATGTAATATTCTAAAGTTAGTTGCTACAGTGAATTAAAATTAAATATTTCCAAAAAAATCATCACTGAGTCTCAGATTAATGAGAAAACAATAACACTGAGATAGTAAATAAATTCTGATCAGTCCTTCATAATGTTGCATTTCTAATTTAAAATTGGACCTAATGAAATAACAAGTAAAAATTTGCATAATTAACAATGGGATATTTGCAATTAAACTATATAATTCATGTCATTTTTGTGTACATTCAAAAGAAATAATTTTTCTAACAGAAAATAAAATTTCTTCCTCCTTAAATAAACATCTCTGAGTCCATTTCATTGCTCCACCAATTACTAGCTCTGGCACCGAGGTAAGTTAAATTCTATGTGCCATGGTTTCTTCACCTGCAAATTATGGATAATAACATTTAATTCAAAACACGTCTTAAATATTAGACAAAATATAATCTGCAAATTACTTTGCAGAGAAATAAGAAAATAAATCTCAGCTATTTTGTGTGATGTGCCAACAGATGATAACAGAACTGGATGGTCTCTGAAGCCTACATAGTGGATGTTTTTGTTTACAAAGGACCTCTACTGCAGTTACAAATGAAACAAATTAATGAACAAATACAAATCAGAAGATAATAAAATTACATATCTATGTTATATAAAGTGTTTTAGCATACTGTACAGTCAATTAAAAAGAGGAAAATCATACAAGGAAACTAAAAACAAAATCAACTTGTCTTACAGATTTTATGTGGCATACTATAAATTAATATCATAATACATAACAATCTGTTGTACTTACAGAATGTGAAATTGTCTATATACACTTGAAAACTCAGGGTTTCACTCAAGTGTATACTTTCTTATAGAAAAATAATGTAACTTCATGTGAAAATGGCTGGCCCACCAACAGGCATAGCAGAAAAAAATTAAAGAAAGAATTTGACTTGTGTATCATTGTACAGTGGACTCCACATCTGAAGTCCACTGTAGATTTATTTGGTCTCTCTCTATTGCCTTTCATAACCAAAGGTTTAAAGAGTAAAAATCTTTTAGACACAAAGGTAAAGAAAATGAAAAAAAGAACTACAAGAAGTAAAGGGTGATTAAGACAAAAAGCAAAAAATTCCTAAGTAAAATTCCTTGTCAACAGTACTTTACAAAAAGCAAGGCAAACAAAAGAAAGGCCAGGGCAGGGGACAAAAAAAAAAAAAAATCAAAGCCCAAGATACTCAAATACCCTCTAATTATAAAGGACATTCATTCTGCAACAAAAGCAAAGAAAGAAAGAAAACCAGAAAAGTAATATACATTGATATTTAGGCTACCAGAAAAGATATGATTTCAAACATTTTAAAAGGCAGTTTTGTAGGCTTACTGATTGGTTTTGCACATTTAAAGGTGAAATTGTGGCTCTGTAGTTGAGTCAATAACAAAGATCTCTCAGGAATCAGGATTTAACAACGACCCTCTCTGTTTTTGAAAGAAAACCTAAAGATGAGTTAGAACTGAAAACCATCTAGAAAAATGGTACATGGGTACCATGCAATTTATTTATGCAACAATTTCATTTGTTTCTTCCAAAGCATAAATCAATAAATCCTTCCAACTGCACTATAAATTCCAAGGTCATGGCCAAAGATAATTATTAGTATAATTACAATGTACAAATAATACCATTAAGCCTCCAGTTCCAGGTTTCACATGTTAATAGGAATAGAAGATTAAGAAAAATATGTCAAAGTGTTTTTTAATTTTCAGACACTTAAAAAATTCCTAGTATAGCTCTTTTATGCAACAGCATGTTGTCTTCTTTCTCTTTGACCTTAAAAGTTACTAAATTTTTAATAAGTAATTATCAAGAATAGTTTCGTGATCCAAAAACTTAACATAGGGTCTTAAACAGAAGAGAAAAAGGAACAAAATTTCTAAACAAAAGGACATCATTTAGAATATAATAGAACACTCAACTTGAAATTCTTCAACAGCATGTCTATGCCCATTTTCAAAATATTTAAGACTCTATGCAAACTCTTTTTTTCCCATTTTATTCATATGTATTAGTGTAAAATTTAAGGTTTACAATGAAGTTGAGGATTTTTGTGCACATATGTATCTTGTCAAGGTGACACAGACTTTCCTATTCTCCTTTTGTCGCTCCCCCTACCCACCCCTGTTTCACTTTGATTTTCATTTTAAGTTCCATAAGAGTTGTGATCTGATAGGAAGCTCACAACTAGAATATACAGGGAGCTGAAGAAAAGTCAGCCTACCAAAATAAAGGACCCTATTGAAAAGTGAGCTAATGAAATGAAGAGGCAGTTCACTCATGAAGAAGTTCAAATGGCCAATAGATACATGAAAAGATGTTCAACATCTCTAGCCATAAGAGAGATGCAAATCAAAACAACGCTAAGATACCATCTCACTCCAGAGAGAAGGGCCCATATCAGTAAGTCAAATAGAAATCAGTGGTGGTGAGGCTGTGGGGAAAAAGGAACCCTCCTGCACTGCTGGTGGGAATGTAAATTCATACAACCACTTCGGAAAGCAGTATGGAGATCTCTCAAAGGACTAGAAATAAATATTCCCTTTGATCCAGCGACACCCCTCCTGGGAATATGTCTACGCAAACTCTTAAACAGTGTTCAAAATCTTTCTCTACAAAACTACCAACATGTTATACAGTTCCAAGATTCCTCTCATAGTCAAAGGCTTCACTTTTTGACCCCCATGACAAGCAGACAATCGGTATTTCAGAGGGAAAAAAATGTATTTCTGCCTTATTTTTGACATTATGGTTCAAAGACTATGAATGCATTGTTTCATATGAGAAAGAAAAGTACATTAATTGAATATCTAATTATCAATATCTAAACTTTCTTTTATTGAGGTCTTTACTATTTTTAGAATTGGCTGAAATATCCTAGCACCTATTAGAATATTTTGGGGGAGGGAACAAATCTCTCTTTTAATGTGCAGTCTTTTTTGACAAGATGTAAACAATAACACAAACTCAGAAAAGAAGTACCCTGCTCTTTCTTTTGTCCTTGAAATAACATATGAATTACAATACTAAAACCAAGGTGGCATTTGAACCTTCTGTTATTTATAGTATATCTGAAATGTTTAAAGGTAAAGTAAATTTCAATAAGACATCTAGATCTGAAAGATCTTTTATGATATACTTCTTACAACTTCTGACCATCACAAAAGGAAAAAAACACCTTCTTGTATAAATTTTTCCCACCACTTCTATTAATATATATTATATATATGCTATATATATAAAATATATTATATATGTAATGCTTACAATGAACTTGAGTATTTTGTGCACATATATTTCACATCATCAACACTACAATCCCTTCTCCCCATTTTTGACCCTCCCACAGCCTCCCTCACCCCACCTCACCTCACCCCATAACTCCCACTATCACACTCTTTTGGTTCTATTGAATGCCTGTATTCTGGGTTTCCCAAATCAGAGAAACCATGCTATATTTAACATATTTAATCTTCTGTATCTGACTCACTTTACCACTCAATCATCACCCTTTAGCTCAGCCTCCCACCCCTAGGATGGCTGCAGTGGCCATATCTTGATGCCTCTTCTCTGGGTCCAGCAGAGCCCTTTATTGAGAAGGGGTTTTTTGTTTGTTTGTGTTTTGTTTTGAGACATGGTCTCTTTCTGTAGCTCTGGTTGGTCCTGAATTCACTATGTAACCTAGGCTGGTCTTGGACTCATTGTGTAGCCCAGACTGGCCTTGGACTCACAGCAATCCTCCTGTTCCTCCTGTGTCAGATTCCTACCCAATAGCTGGGATTATAGGTGTGCGCCACCATGCTGGGCTTTATGTGGTGTTGGGGAATGGACCTCAGGGCCTTGGAGCTTGCAAAGGAAGTGCTTTAACCACTGTACCATTCCTCCAGCCTTATTTTTAAATCAAGTATTCACTTAATGCTTTAGTAACTGTAAGAATACCAAGAGCTGTCCAAATAGACTTTCAACAAGGATTTTTTAGGGTACTGCTAGTTGTATCATTGCTAGAGAATCAGAGATGGAGTACACTGTTACAAGTCTACAGGAACACCAACTTATCAACAAAAGGTGCCAGATTCTTATCTGTAACAATCTCCACAGATTTCCCCAACCTCACTCATTCAATAGTGAGCTGGGCTTTTGTTGTTGTTGTTGTTATTTGCTGTCAACCACAAAAGAGAGTTACTGTTTTAGTATACATTAACTTGAATCCCTTGCATAGAAAACTGCACAGCATATTTTTACCAAAAAGAACACAGGGTAAATAGACATAGAGAACCTAAAATTTTACATGAAATTTTAAAATTAGTAATTAGTTTAATCAACCCCATTGTTCTAGCCTAACTCTTCAAATTTGTCTTCAGATCTCTTTCCTCACTTCCATACATTCTCAGAATAATGACTTTCATTTTAGATTTATGTGGTCCTAGTTTTCTTAAACTTCACTCGACTATAATCTTCCTTCGGGTTATCATGTCATTTTTTTCTTACTATCTTTGCTAATTCCTTAAAAGTAAAAGTCCATAACTACTACTTTCACTTCCCATTCACAAACCAAACATAATATAAGAGAAGGAATTTCAGAGTCCACAGATTAAATATAGCTCTGACACCAATAATAATAGCTAAGGAAATTTGGTCTAATTACAGACATCCCTAAGTTTCAGTTTCCTAACCTGAAAAAGGAAATTATGCTGCATATATCATAGGTTGTTGTGAAGACTGAAAGTAGTATAGTTGAGACACCTATCAAAGAGCTAACACACACAGTAAATACTCAATAAACTATGCCATTGCTTGCCATGTGAAATCTGGCCTTTGGTCCCAATATTGTCCTAGCACAGACAGGACTCCACATTCCAATGGTCAGTCTCTTCCATATGCAAATGAAGAAGAAGAAAGCTATCTTACAAGTGAAGGATACAGAAACCTTAGCATATGATAATTATCTGTGCTGTTCCTTATTTTTTTAAAAAAGAGAAATATTATAAAGAAAAAGTATTTTACTATAAAATGTAACTCCCTGACAACCTTCAGTTTTTGTCAGTAATCTTCAGACTTCTTTGGTACTCTCTACCCCTACCACAGTAGCCTTATCCTGCCTTAGGTTTACATATACACAGAGCTGCTTCTCCCAATAAGAAATACAATGTGCTTTAAGCCCAGGAAAGACTCTTTTCTTTAAAAACTATCTTTTACATAATTATGACATATAAAACTAAGCAAATGTAATAAGCAAAACCACTTTTTTAAAGTGTTCAACATACACTCAAAGTAACTGAGCAATCTTTCTGTGTGTAAGATATCACCAAACATTTTCTCAAAAAAAATTATCTGTGCTTCTCTTAAGTTATCTCTTCTGCTATTGCTTTATCTACTATAAAATGAAGTGGGATGAGACTACTGTTTATTATGGTCATGGATCCCAACCATTAAGAAACATGGCAGGGCACAGCAGGGACTATTTGTCTCTACTTCCAGATAATCTCTAGCCTCAGCTGAAGGCTGGAGTGTGAGATCACCTGAAGACTCATTCACAGGAGTCTAACAGCTGTTTGTAGTTTGCTGTATTAGACGTCAGAAGGGCTATTAGTTAAACACATTTGTTCAATTCACCATGTGATTTAGGCCTCCTTAAAGAATGCTAGTTGAATTCCAACAACAGAGAGGGAGAAAGGAGACAGGAGGAAAAAAAGGGGAACATGAATCTGAATGCAGCTAAAGTCAGATTGTCCTCAATGATGTAGTCTGAAAAGCCATGCAGTGCTTCTCCAGAAGCCCATCCCATTTCGAAAAGAAGGAAATAGACTGCAACATGATAAGAGTGTTGCAAGGTTCTGGAAGAACTTATAGGATCACAAACATTATTGTGGCCGTTCTTTGAAAGCTATCTTCCACAGCCTCCGACTTGAAGAAAAAGGATCAACAGAAATAAATGGAGAAAAAATTCAAAGACCGCAAAAGAAAGAAAGAGAATTCAGGAAACTGAAGTGAACTTAAATATTTGTTTATTATCTGTTTAAACACAGAATTTAAAAATTATGATTTAAGAAGATACAGAGACTATTTTTAAAGTATGCTATGAAAATAAGAAATTAAAATTCTTAGAAGTTAAACTATGGTTACTGATATAAAACATTTCAATGGAAAGAGTGAAGACAACTTTCAGACATTACCAGAATCAAAAACAAAAACAAAGTATCAGAACCATAGGAGATTGATTGATCCAAGGTATTTCACTTCTGAAAGACTATTACGTGTTATCAAAAAAGAAGAAACTTTTTGTTCTCAAAGGGTCTGTTACTATTTCACAAAGTAAAACCACTAATCTTTCAGTACCACTTCACATCTGTGCTTTCCTACCTCCAATACTGAGCTGAACTTCAGGTACTCTAACTTATATTCACTAAAGTAAAAGATTTGACAAGGCTAAGAAGACACTTTTAGAATTTCTCCAATTTCCACTTCAAAATATTTAATACCTCAAACTCTGAAAGAAAATCCTGTGTTAGAAACAAGGGAGGACTATGAAGTAGGGCTGATTCTGAGTTCAGAAACCCATTTTTTTCCAAAAAAATTTATTGGCAACTCTAATCCTTAGTTCATTTTCAATTTGTATTCATTTACTATATGTATCTTTTAAAGGTAATTGTGAGAATTACAGAGAATGCATACAAAACATCTAGTTCTCAGTGGGCACATTGAGCAGCCACTCACTCACAGAGGTACTTATGAGCATTCAACAGTGTGACAGCTGCCTGGCCCCTCTACCTATATTATCAATGAAACACTCTCCAAAACAATGCTAGGAGGACTGACCCATCCATTGCCTGATCTTATCCACTTTTTGTCTACATTTTCCATCACCGATCATATGAATGATGTTTCTAAAGCAGGACAAATACAGGGAAAACCAGAGGTACATTTTTAAGAGCACAAATTCGAAAAGTAATCTCATGTGAGATTCGAAGATGCAGGAAGAGAAACACTAGGGGTAGTTTTTTGTTTTTTGTTTTTTGTTTTCTGCTCCCATACTACAAGAGAAACCTTGGGAGAGTTAAATACATACAACAGGAGAAAAGTAAATTCCTTCCATTTCTTCACTTAATATCACTTCTCCAACTATAATAAAAAGGTAGGTAATAAATTGCCATCATACAAGCCTAAGAACTCAGGAGAAAAGGAAACTGGCCTGACATGAGTCATATAAGCAATGATTATTTCATAATAGCACTTTTTTCCATCTGTTGATTGGTTATTGATTCACTTTTTCCCATTTTTATTAGTATATATGTATGTGATACACAACGGTTACATTGAGCTTAAGTATTCTGTGCACATATTTACTGTGTCAACATGACAATCCCTTTCCCTCCCCCTGTCAGGTCCTCCTGCTCCCTCCCTCATCTCACCACCCCTGCCTCCCACTATCACACCCATAGCAGCACAACTAATAATAGCTAAATTGCGGAAGATGCTGAAATATCTATCAACAGACTAATGGATACAAAAATTGTTACATATAGGGAGATCCAGTACAAGGTACTTACACAAAAACTGTGATGTATGTACGCTCTTCCTTAAAAGACAGACAAATTTGAGGATTTTGTAGATAAGTGGCCATAACTTGAGACCATCATTCTTAGTGAAATTAAGAAAAATTCAGATTAAATGTCACACGGTTCCTCTAATATGAGAAACCCAAAACGTACACACTTTAGAGAACCAAATGGCGTGGGCAATCTTTGCAATCTAGGCAATGATATAACCACTTACAGGTTTCATCATCCAAGAAACTTCAAGTCAACAGAAAAGGATTGCAAGAAAGGTAACAAATTAAACATAAAGATCTGTCTCTTAAAAGGGCTGCCATGAGAGAATTCAGCCAGCTTCCTACATGAAATCTGCTCAACCAGGTATTTTAATAAAAGGCATATTCTAATTACAAAAAAGAAATTCTGTGAAATTCAATTTAATCTCAACCTTAGCTAAAAGGTAAGCTCATATGTGTATGAGCATGTGTGTGCATGTGTGTGTTTATAAATTCAAACCATGAAATGTAAATCAAAGTACTTGCCACTACCTGAGTGCAGTGTACCACTAGCTGTGGAAGTAACCAAAGGGCAAAGAGCGAATAGAAGTCTGTATAGCAAGTGACAAAGACCGCAAGCCAAACATGTCACAGTGTTCCTACCAGTATATATTCTAATGTATACACATATACACAGATAACTTACATATTTCCATATAAATTAACATAAATAAAAATGCATATTTATATAAAATTACATCTTACAGATAACATTTATCATATATAAACATAAACATGTATTTTATAACATGTGGGTTATAAAACATTGTACCTATACAATGTATACATACATACATAACTGAGTATATATGTAATAGACACAAATGCAAAGGTGAATATGATTTGAAAGCTGAAAGGCCACAATATCATTTTTTTCATTTAAACAAAATGATACTTTTGATTATAAATTGTATCATTTCTTCTTGAAAGTTCGGGAAAGATTTTTCTTTATTATATAGCCTAAGTAAGAGCCTTGACAGAGCACAATCATATCCACTGCTATTAAGTTTTCATTAAGTGGACAACATGTAGTATTCATAGTGTCAAGCTTACAAATGCCTGTTTTAAAATTAAGAATAATTTGTTAAAAGGCAAGTCATTTTTACTCTGACATAAAAATATATCACACAAAGAAAACAAATTATGTTTATCAACTGATCATCTTTAAAAAGGTGGAAAGCATTTTATTTTTCTTAATATATGAAAATCTCCTAATAAGTTAAATTAAATTTACAATTTACCACCATAACACTCCTAAAAGCTATGAAGGGACCAAGAAAAATCAAGCCATCTCAGGGATATTGCAAATATTGCTTCTGCAGAAGCAACTTTGTCATGCATATTGTCAAGTTCTTTACAATTATTTTTGTTTCATTTATACAATGTAAGCAATGTTATCTCTTAACATACTATGACCATGAAATAAAACCAAGTGTCTTATCAATAAAATGGGGAAAAAAACCCAAGTGTCTTGCAATTTGTCTAACTAAAACATATATGTTCAGTAATGTTCTCTTTGTTTTTTCTCAAAGAACTATTTTACAAATAACTTCTTGTAAAACTGTATGAAGAAAAACACTTGAGAACGATTGTTCCTTATTATGCTTACTGCAAAACAAAATGATATCCTTTTCCTATCTATTTCATTAATAAGGCTTCTTGGTTTTGCCTTGTTATTATTAGCATTTTAATAATAACACCTAATGATACCCAAGGCTGATGAAAACAGAAGTACTCAGGGGCTCTTAAGCTTTTCTTTAAAGAAAATTTCTTAAAAACCACAAAATTTTAAAACATCTTTATCTTTCAATTCAATAAATCTGCTGTATAATTTCTATTCTATGCATATAATCAGCTATGTTACTAAAAGAATTCTACAATGTTCACCTTGAATTTTGACAGTGAAAAATGGATACAATCTGAATACCCAGTAACAAAACAGACAAATGTATTTCAGCACATTTATGAGACGTTGTATCACACATCATGACAAAGGAAGTTTAACATAACTTCAGTAACTGCTCGCCAATGACTACCGCACTCAGCCTACTGCTACGCATCACTCGTGATTTATCCTCCCACATTTAAAACTGACCCATTAGAAAATTTCATAAGCTTTATCTTCCAAATGCAAACATATTCAGAATCTCAACACTCCCGATGTGCTGTTGGCTCTGTAACTAAATTTGTAATAACAACAATCTTACACTGCTAGTCGACTAACTTGTCTAATCCCACTTTTGCACACTTAGAGTGTATATTCTAATGCTTACCAGAATGATTCTTTGAGAATGTAAATGAAAATGTTCCTCCTCTCCCCCAACAAAGGAAAACTGCATGCAGCATACTCTAGCTTATTTGCCAAAATATTAATAACAGTTACATATTAAAACAGGATCACATAAAAGTTTTTAAATTGATTTTTAATATTTTACAAAGCCATGTTTACTCAGAAAACATGAAAAGTAATTTGAGATTTATAATTCAATATATTAAAGTAATTTAAAATGATCTAATCATAGGTTATTAACCTAAGAAATACGCTAATTCTAATTTTAAATGACAACTCACTGAGAACAAATTTGAACTTCGGAGAAAGGTCTTTTAAATTTATATACAATAACATGCACTCTCTTGAAATAAAGAAAAATACATGTTACAGTAATTTGGAGCAGAAAAGATCGATATTTTATTGCATATTTTTCTAATGGCTAACAAAAAATGAAAAAAAAACAATTTCTTATGAATCATGTAGCTTTTAGCTTGAATACTCCCTGCTGGAACATTATTTATAAAAAGGACTACCATGGTTTTCTTAATTCTTTTTCCCTGACCTTGAAATATAATTGACTACCCTGTAGGTCTCAATGGTATAAGTCATTAGGAAGATAAAAATATATGGGATTAAAGTAAAAAATGATAAGACATTTAAATTAAGTAATGACGTCAATAATCCTACTTTCTGAAAATGGGTTATGTGATAGATGTCAATTATTATTATAAACGGGGTTTGTCAATTAAAATAAGATCTTTAATTTTTTAAGTTAGTTTTAAGGTTCTTTTGTTTAAAAATTTACTAAAAACATGGTTCTTTATCCAAACTTAAGTAAATAAATTACCTCAGGCAACATTCAAAGTCTATATCCTCAGAACGTGAAAAAAATAGTTTTATTAGACGTACAAAGGTTAGAACATTATCAAAATAAAAATGTGAATATTCATAAAATATGATCCATTGGCCACAGTTATTATGACTCCGAAATTTGCAAATTACTCTATTTGAAATTTGAGAAACATGTTTTTTCATTTCACTTTTTCCCAGGATACAGTACAGTCTTAAAATATAAAACAATAAAGCACAGAATCGGTTTCCTATTAAAATTGAGACATAGGTAACAAAAACCAAAGCAGCTGCTAGAAGGTGAAGAATGATTTCAGCGTAGTAAGAGACATAAATCTTAAGGCTCTGTCAGGCTGCTAACAGCTTGACGGGATGAAAGATGCCGTAGCAAAAGTAAGCGGATGACAGGAAACTATGATGATAAGAAGCAATGTGGTAAGAGTGGGTTCAAAATTAGACATAAAAATTTTTTGGGAGACTTACTGTAAATAAATCTGGTATAAAATCTTAATCTGCAAAACTTTTTGATGTGTATGATATGTGTAGATATTTAACTGGAGATAGAGTGGCAAAAGGCAGTGGTTTTGATTTGGGATATTATTAGTTCTACAAACAGTAAGAGTTGGTAAATAAGGGGTTCTTGAGTCTTTCCCCTGAAGCTGTCACTGAGTATTAAAGACCTTAGTTCATTGGCTAAGAACTCAGTCGGCTACTAGTCTTACCTGTGACTCTTGAAGTTTACATTTCAAATTCATGCTCTCTAACTAAATTTTTAATAACAATCTTGTTCATTTCTTTCTGCTCCTCTTTGGGAAAAAAACTCTTTAAAATTATGAAATAACTAAGTATGCTATTACATCTATTGCTTTATGTGCGGTACACCTTTGTGATAAAGATGTTCATTTAAGGTAGCGATTCATTTATTTAATTTTTGATGTAAGTTTCGCCGAATAAATCCTACTGGTGTAATGATAACCTGAATGTCTTTTGCATAGCAGCACAATTTGTAATCGCCAAATCTTGGAAAAAGCCAGTATGTCCAAGTACGGATGACTGGGTAAAGAAGATATGGTATACATGCACAATAGTGTATTACTCTGCCATTAAGAATGGCCCATTTAAGTCATTTTTAAGAAAATGGATGCATCTTGAGAATGTTGTGCTCAGTGAAATGAATCAAACCCAGAAAATTAAGTATTATGTGGATTCTCTAATATGAGAAAACCAAACCGTAAAAAGTGTAAGAGACACAGAAGAAAATAAGAAGATGAACTCTGTAGAGGTGGAAAAGAAAAAGGCGGGGGGGGGGGCGGGTTGAGAGGGTGGGAAGGAGAAGGGAAAATGACATGTAAAGGAAAAGGATCAAAGGGGGTTGATAGTGGAGTTGGGGGTATTATAATTTTGATATGATATATATGTGCAAATAGTGCTCAAGTTCAAACTAAATATTAAGCATTGCATATATGTATATATTAATAATATGGGGGGAAAGACTTAGTAGGTACATAATTTTTCACAGGAAAAATTGCAGCTATAGCATTATTCTAATTCTAAATTATTCAAACGTTCTTAAATTTACTAGAGAACAAAATGATAATATTCCATATAAGCAATATTATTTCAGGCAAGCCATCATGTCACTCAGTTTCTGTAGTAGTGCCTCTGTTTTCTGGTAATTGATAAACAACTGTCGTTTTTGAAATTGTTATTTATAGGAGTCTAATTTACTCTTATGCTCGAAACCTATCAGCATATTATCTATACAAGCATCAAATGTAAAAGCAATGTATCATTAAATTATGTTTTGTAAACAAATAAAGAGAAACAAACTCACTTTGGGACAATGGAATAGACTTTCAGAAGAGGAGCCCAATCAAAATATTTTTGGAGGTCAATTGCTATCTCAGATGCTTATTTTCATGTCATTTTTCTGTAGCTTATAAAAATGAACAGGAAAATTATCTCAGAATATTTAAAATTATTTTACAGTGCTTAATTTCAATACCTGTAACATTCCCATTACCTTAAGTGCAAATTTTCGTATTTGATGTGCAATGTGATTTATTTCTTTACAGGGTTTTGTAGCACTATATTTCCAAAAAAAACTCCTGTGTTTTCTGAAGTACAGAAACATCTCTACTGAGTATTTTCAAGTCTTCTACAAAGTCACACTGGCTGTATAAGCACTAGGCCATTTCAAGACACTTAATCAGTAAATAGATGTTGGATCATAAAGACCTAAGACCCGACATTCATGTCACATGGCTTTGGGGTTGAGTTTCTATGGGAATTTTGTTCAGAACAGATGACAAATCGCCATGTAGCTGGAAGACAGGGGTTCTCTAGCACCCATTTCACAGTCGGGCTCAGGATCGAGTGGTAGGTCTTCTCCAGTTCTGAGACTTAAAGCCTAAGCTGACCTACTTTCTTTATCAACTCTAGTCTCTAACCAGGTTTGTCTACTCACAGGACACCCCCCAATCATAAGGACAGCCATGGGTCTATAGACTGCGAAGAACAGGGCCAAACAGCAGGAGGTGATGACTGGAACAGCATGCCAACCTGTTGGTATTTACAGCTGCTCCCCATTTCTCACTCCAAGTTCTGCCTCCTGTCAGATCAACAACAACAGTGGATTCTCACAGCAGCCCTAACCTACTGCGAACCGTACCTGTGTGGAATCTAGGTGCATAGTTCTTATGAGAATCTCATATCTGATGATCTCATGTGGGGCTGAGGCTAGTGTTACTACCATCCTCTCTCTCCAACTTCTGTGGAAAATTGTCCTCTACAAAATCAGCCCCTGGGACCAGAAAGGCTGAAAAATGTTGCTCTAATGAGCTAGCTATCTAGACTTCAGTTCTCAATATTTACTTGTGAATAACCTCTCCATCTCTAATAATTATATATTTTGTTCTCTTTAACCTTGGCTAAGTACTCAAAAATTCAAGTTATTATTTTTAATGTCCCTTATTATTTTTCCCACATGATATGAAAGCATTCCAGAAATTCATGTTAGAAACTTATTCCCCAATGTAATCATGTAGAAAAACAGAAACTCTCAAGAGGTAATTAGGCCATAAAGGTTCTGCTTGTAAGTGGATTTATGCCATTCTTGTGGAAATGAATTAGGTATCAAGAAAGTTGGTTGCTTACAAAATGATAAATTCAGCTGCATTCCTTCTCTTGTGATCATGTGCTTTCTTTCCTATCTGCCTTCTGCTATATAATGAAGCAAAGAAGACTTCAATAGATACCAGCAACTTGGTACTGGACTTCCCTCCTCCAGAACAGTTAAGAAGTACAAACCTATTGTCTATAAGTAACCCAGGGCACAGTACTCTTACAGGAGCAAAAAAGAAGCAAGACAACACTCCACATGATTAGAGTAAGAAGTTTCATATTGGTAACACCTTGATACTTAAAAATGACAATAACAGTGTAAGAGATAAATAACAAAGTCCCAATTACAATTCTAGATATAAAAGTATGATTTAAAATATTAAGAAATAGGGGCAGGGAGATGGTGGCCAAGTAAGGGAGCTGCTGCACAATGTCTTTATATGGACCCATATAGAAGTTGAGAATATAGCCAAAGACTGCTGTTTAACATAGTTAGGACATGGAAGAGCACCCCAACAATTCAAAGGAGGCCAGGGGCACGTCAGAAACAGCAAACATATATCAGAAGTAGAGAAAAACTACAACCCAGGAAGACGACCTGGGCCAACTGAGCACAGTCCAGAGTTGCCAGCATCTGCAGAAAAAACAAAGCCCAGACACTGGAACTCCAGACCACGGTAAGTGTGGATCTGGAAAAAGTGGGAACTGACAACAGCTGGTAGCCCCAGCCTCCAAAAAATAAGCCTGCAAACAGTGCATACTACAAATGCTATGCAAGCTCCCCCAAGAAAAGGCCTCCTGGAGCCTGGATCAGAAGCAGTCCTTGGCAACCATAAGAGACAATGATGTAAGCAGGAGCCATTTTTTAAAAAGATCCCAAGACTGAACTGTTTAGAGTAAAACAAAGCACCTTGAAACCTTACAATGGACCCAGAACCTGGCTGGCACCGGGTAGAGCCGAGTGGGAGTAGACCAGCGGGACTAGGGTGCATATTCTCACTGACCCTCGCCTCGGTAGCTGTGAGGAGGCTGTGTTCTCCTAGCATCGGACAGAGCCATACTGGGGAGAACTACATAGGGTAATCCAGGGACAGACAACCAGAGACAACCAAAGACAACAGAACCATGAAGAAACGTGGAAATAAATCTCCTTCAGAAAGTCTATATACACCAGAAGAGCATATCAGGAATTCTGAAAATGCAGAAACTAAAGATGAAAATGGAATAAATGATGGTAACTTCTGGGCTCAGAAATATATCAAACTAAAGCAGGAATTAAAGCAAGAATTACAGCAGGAATTAAAGCAAGAAATGATTCAGGAAATGATAATCAAAGATCGAGAGTGACGCCAAGACATAGCAAAGCTAAAAACAAGCTTTGAGAAGCAAATAGAGGAGATCAAAGAAGAAATGAACCAGAAGATAATGAAGACTATACAAGAAATGAGAGAAGAATAAAACAGAGACATAAAAAAATAAATGCAGATATACAGGAAGTGAAAAACACACAGGTCACAATAAGCAACAATACTGAACAATTTCAAAATAGATTATCAGACCTAGAAGACAAAATGATAGAGCGGGAAAAGAAAGACCATAAAGACCACAAAGTAAAAAAAGAAGAAAGTGAATCACTACAACAACTCATAGACGATTCAAAAAGAAACAACCTGAGAATTATGGGAATCCAAGAGAAGAACGAGGGCAAAACAAAAGGATTAAAAGTCATATTCAGGGAAATTATGAAAGAAAACTTCCTAAATCTAAGAAGAGAAATGAATATCGAACTACTACAGGCATTTAGAATACCAAATAATATTGATCAGAGGAGAACCTCATCCCGACACATCATAAAGTACTAGAAACCCAACACAAAGAGAGAATACTGAAAGTGGTAAGAGAAAAGCAGAAGGTGATCTACAATGGTAAGCCCATCAGGATAACTTCAGATTTCTCAACCCAGACTCTAAAAGCCAGGAGATCATGGAGTAATGCCATTCCAACACTAAAAGAACACAAATCTCAACCAAGACCACTATATCCAGCAAAACTATCTTTTAAACTAAAGGGAGAAATTAAAATCCTCCATGATATAGAAAGTTTAAAGAAACTTGCAGCCACTAAGCCATCACTGCAGAGAATTCTCAAAGGAAACTTGGATAGCAAAAGAGAGAACAACATAAAAGACCCAGAGGAAAAAAAAAAAAAGACAAAAGCTAGAGGAGAAAGAGTTGAGGAAAAAGTAAGGCCAGTAAACAACATAGAAAAACTACAATGATGGCAGGACACACCAAACATACCTCAATAATTACTCTAAACGTGAACAGCCTCAACTCACCTATTAAAGACATAGACTACCTGACTGGATCAAAAAACAGAAACCCACAACTTGCTGCCTACTAGAGACACACTTCACCCAAAAGGAAACTCATAGACTGAAAATAAAAGGCTGGAATTCAGTATTTCATGCAACAGGTCCCAGAAAACAAGCAGGGGTAGCTATATTAATTTCAGACCCATCAGATTTCAAAAGAAAACAGGTGAAGAGAGACAAAGATGGACACTACATACTGGTTAAAGGAACACTAGAACAAGAAGAAATCACAATTATCAATTTATATGCACCCAAATCTAGAGCACCCAATTATGTAAACCAAAAATTATTAGATCTGAAAGGACACATAGGCCCCAACACAATTATAGTAGGGGACTTTAATACTCCACTATCACAAATAGATAGATCAACCAAACAAAAAATTCACAAAGACATATAACTACTGAAAGATACTATAGAAAACTTGGACATAACAGACATTTACAGAGTCTTCCACACAACATCAACAGACTACACGTTCTTCTCAGCAGCACACGGAACATTTCTAAAATAGATCACGTCCTAGGACATAAGTCATGCTTAAGCAAGTATAAAGGGATAGAAATAGTCCCCTGTATACTCTCAGACCATAGTGGAATAAGACTGGAACTTAACAGCGGCAGAAGCAGAAGAAAATACACAAGCACATGGAGACTTAACAACTTACTGCTGACCAAACAATGGATCACAGAAGAAATCAGAGAAGAAATCAAAAACTTCATAGAGTTAAATGACAATGGAAGTACATTATATCAAAATCTGAGGGACACAATGAAAGCAGTCCTTGGAGGAAATTTTATAGCTATAAATGCACACATCAAAAGAACAGAACAGTCACAAATAAATTCACTAATGAAGCACCTTAAGGACCTAGAGAAAGAAGAACAACTCAACCCAAAAGGCAGTAGAAGAGAAGAAATTATAAAGATCAGATTTGAAATAAATGAGATCAAAATTAAAAAGACAACAAAAAAGATTAATGAATCAAAGAGCTGTTTCTTCAAAAAAATTAATAAAATTGACAAACCTCTTGCCAACCTCATCAAGAAAAAGAAAGAAAAGGCACAGATTAGCACACTTAGAAATGAAAAGGGCAAAGTCACAACAGACTATGCAGAAATCCAGAATATTATAAGAAATATAACACCTATATTCTAATAAATTTGAGAACTGGGAAAAAATGGATGACTTCCTAGATACATATAAAATACCAAAATTAAGTGAAGAAGATATAAAAACCTTGAACAACCCCATCACACACACAGAAATTGAAGCAGTAATAAAAGCTCTACCTACAAACAAACGTCCAGGCCCAGATGGATTCACAGCAGAATTTTTTCAGAACTTTAGGGAAGAACTTACTCCAATCCTCCTCAAACTATTTCATAAAATAGAAAGGAAAGGAGTGCTACCAAACTCATTTCTTGAGGCTAGCATCACACTAGTCCCAAAACCAGACAAAGACTTAACTAGGAAGGAAAATTACAGACCAATATCCTTAATGAATATAGATGCAAAAATCCTCAATAAGATTCTGGCAAACAGAATCCAACAAGTAATCAGAAAGATCATATACCCTGATCAAGTGGGCTTCATCCCTGAGATGCAAGGTTGGTTCAATATACATAAATCAATCAACACAATACACCATATCAACAAAAGCAAAAACAAAAACCGCATGATCATCTCTATTGATGCAGAGAAAGCCTTTGACAAAATCCAACACCCCTTCATGATAAAAACACTGAGAAAAATAGGTATAGAAGGGACCCACCTAAAACTCATAGAAGCCATATATGCTAAACCTACTGCAAATATCATAGTAAATGGAGAAAAGTTGAAATCATTCCCTCTCAAATCAGGAACACGACAAGGCTGCCTGCTATCACCACTCTTATTCAACACAGTCCTTGAAACACTGGCCATAGCAATCAGACAAGAAAATGAAATAAAGGGAATCTACATCAGAAAGGAGGAGGTCAAACTCTCCTTATTTGCAGATGATATAATTAACTACATGAAAAACCCTAAAAACTCCACTATGAAACTCCTAGAAAGAATAAAAAATTGAGCCAAGTCACAGGCTACAAAATTAACACAAAAAATCAATAGCTTTTCTCTACACTAACAATAACTTACTAAGCAAGAACTCAGAAAAACAATTCCATTCTCAAAAGCTCAGCAAAATATTAAATACCTAGGAGTATACTTAACCAAGGAAATGAAGGACCTATATAAAGAAAACTACATTACATTGAAGAAAGAAATTATAGGAGACACTAGAAAATGGAAAGGTATCCCCTGCTCTTGGATGGGCAAAATAAATATAGTCAAAATGACTATACTACCAAAACTGATATATAGATTCAATGCAATTCCTATCAAAATACCTACAAGTTTTTTCAAAGAACTTGAAACAACAATTCTTAAATTCATATGGAACCAAAAGAGACCAAGAATAGCCAAAGCAATACTGAGCAACAAGACCAAAGCAGGAGGCATTACAGTTCCAGACATGAGGCTATACTATAAAGCCATAGTTGTAAAAACAATTTGGTACCAGCACAAAAATAGACAGATCAGTGGAACAGAACTGAAGATGCAGAGACAAACCCAAATACCCTCAATTACTTAATCTTTGACAAAGGGGCCAAATGCATACAATGGAAAAAGGACAGCCGGTTCAACAAATGGTGCTGGGAAAACTGGACATCCACATGCAGAAGAATGAATCTAGCCACATACCTATCACCATACTCCAAAATCAAATCAAAATGGATCAAAAACCTAAACATTAAAAATGAAACACTAAGCCTTCTAGAAGACAAAGTAGGCAAATTTCTAAAAGACATAGGGTTAGGCAAAGACTTTCGGGACAAGACATCAAGAACAAAAGAAATTATCCCCATTATTAACAAATGGGATCTTGTCAAACTAAAAAGTTTCTGCACAGCAAAGGAAACTATCAACGTTGTAAAAAGAGATCCAACAGACTGGGAAAAAATATTTACCACCAACATCTCAGATAAGAAGAGTATAACTAGAATATACAAGGAGCTGAAGAAAAGTAAGCCTACCAAAATAAAGGATCCTATTGAAAAGTGGGCAAATGAAATGAAGAGGCAGTTCGCTCACGAAGAAATTCGAAAGGCCAATAGATGTTCAACATCTCTAGCCATAAGAGAAACGCAAATCAAAACAACGCTAAGATACCATCTTAGCCCAGAGAGAATGGCCTACATCAGCAAGTCAAATAGCAATCAGTGCTGGCATGGCTAGAGGGAGAAAGGAACCCTCCTACACTGCTGGTGGGAGTGTAAATTTGTACAACCCCTTTGGAAAGCAGTATGGAGAGCTCTCAAAAGACTAGAAATAAATATCCCCTTCGATCCAGGAATACTCCTCCTGGGAATATATCCAAAAGAGGCCAAAACAATACATAGCAGAGATGTATGTATACCCATGTGCACAGCAGCACAACTAACAATAGCTAAAATATGGAAGTCACCAAAACACCCATCAACAGACCAGTGGATACACAAACTGTGGTATTTATACACAATGGAATACTATGCATCAATAAAGTCTAACAGCATGGAGGCTTTTACAGGCAAATGGAAGAAACTTGAGAATATCATGCTTAGTGAAGTAAGTCAGAAGCAGATGAAACATCGAATGGTCTCTCTGATATGAGAGTCCCAGATCACAATTCCTTAGGAACTTAAGAGGAAAGACAAAGTGAAAGAGGAGGGTAGGGTGGGGGAGGAGGGAGGTTGGGGTGGGTAGGGGGAGGGACAAAAGGAGAGTGGGAAAGCCCTTGTCACCTTGACAAGATATGAATGTGCACAAAATGCCCAACCTCATTGTAAACCTTGAATTTTGCACGTATACATATCAATAAAATGTGGGGGAAAAGTATTTTACTTGCCCTTCAATTTTCAGGCCTAATTTTGCTGGATACAACAAGCTGGGTAGACACTTGCTGTTGTTAAAAGCTTGGAAATTTTTGCTCTTGGCTTTCCTGACCTTTAAAGTTTCCATTGAGAAATCTGCAGTAATTCTAATATGTTTACCTTCATTGAATAATGCCTGTTTTTCTGTCAGTCCTTTTAGTATTTTCTCTTTATGTTGTATTTCTGAGGTTTTGATTATGATATGTCATGGAAAGAGTCTCATTGCTGGTTGAGATTATTTGGTGTTCTATAAGCTTTATGTACTTAAAAATTAATTTCTTTTCCTAGATTGGGGAAATTTTCTTGTATGATTTCAGTGAGTAAATGCAGTGCATTTGCAGTTTGTAGTTCCTGCAGTATATATTTGATGCTCTCTTCTGCTCTTTCTCCCATACCCATAATTCTAAGGCTGTTTCTCTGAATCATCCATCAGCTGTTGTATCCAGCTACTTTGCTTGTTTCCCATTTTGGAGTCATGCCTATTATAGCATTTAATTCCTTAGCCTTTTCTTCAAGGTCTGAAATTCTGTCCTCATAATGTTCGAGTCAAATTCCTCTGCTTTCAAATGTATTTCTCATATCCTAAAAAAAAACTAAATTAAGCAAGCATGCTTCCAAAGAGAATTTAACTTTAGCTTATGTACCAGATACTACCAATTTGGGATTATCTTTTTAAGGCTACTAGGCAACTACTTAATGAGGAGTCTCAAGTTCAATCTCCAATCAACTCAGGGAGCCCAAAGCTTAGTCTCCTGGTCTCGACATCAGTATTAGTACTGGTATTGATATATGCCTCCAGAGAAACTCTGTCATCTCTTTGTGGTGCTTTTATCTTCATACAATAGGGTTTATCAGTGTTTTGTATATTTTTGTCTTTGGGAATCACTATACTTTTTTATATACTGCTATTACTATACAAAGTGTCTTATCCAAGATTTAGCTACACTAAAATGGAAGGGAAATCTGCATCTAGTCCAAGGTTTGCTTTGTAAAAACTATTACAAATAAATAAAAAGATTAAAAACAAATTTCCCAATATATTAACAATGGTGATTTTCAGATCATAAATCATAGACATTTTATCTCCTGCATTTTCCATTCCTTCTCATTATGATCTTACTTTATATTATAAAGACAAAACAGTACACTACGTTTTTTAAAAGGAAGTTGAGCATAATGGTGCACACTTGTAATCCCAGCATTCTAGAAGGCTGACGCAAAAGGACTGCATATTCAAATCCTACTTATGCAACTTAGCAAAACCCTGTCTCACATAAAAAAAATTTTAAAAGGGCTGAGGTATAGTTCTGTGGTAGACTGTCCATGAATTCAAGCCCTACTATCTGAAAAAAAAGGGTAAAAGAACACTATCTTTAAAATAAATATTTTAAAGAAATTACCAGAAGCACAAAAGAATTTTCCCCATGTTATTGATATGTACAAATGTAAAACATAAAGTTTACATTGATCTTGAGTTTTTGTGTACATACACATCGTGGCAAAGTTATAAATCCTTCCCTTCCCTCTTTTTGACCCTCCCTTTCACTCCTCCTCCCCTCCAATTCCCATTATGCCACATTAAGTTCTATGAAATAGCTGTAATCTGCTTTTCTCATATCAGAGAAACCATTCGATATTTCACCTTCTACTTCTGACTCACTTCACTAAGCATGTTGGTCTCAAGTTGTGTCCATTAACCTACAAAAGCATCCAATCAATCTGTCTTTGTAGATGAGTAGTATTCCATTATATATAAATATGACAATTTATGTATCCACTGGTCTGTTGATGGGTATTTTGGTGTCTTCCACATTTTCGCTATTGTTAGTTGTGCTGCTATGAACATAGGCATACATGTATCTCTGTCATGTGTTATTTTTAGCTCTTTTGGGAAAATTCCCAGAAGAGGTATGGCTGGATTGAAGGGGATATTGATTTCCTGTTTTTTGAGAGGCTTCCCTACCGCTTTCCATAGTGGTTGTACCAGTTTACATTCCTACCAGCAGTGCAGGAGGGTTCCTTTTCTCCAGAGCCTCACCAGCACTGATCGTTATTTGTGTTCTTGACATATGCCAAACTCTCTGGAGTTAGATGGTATCTTAGTGGTGTTTTGATTTGCATATCTCTTATGGCTAAGGATGTTGAACATCTTCTCATGTATTTATAGGCCATTTGAACTTCTTAATCTGAGAACAGCCTATTCATTTCTTTTGCCCTTTTTGAAATAGGGTCTTTGATTTTTGAGGGGATCCTTTTCTTCAGTTCCCTACATCAAGTTATTATCATCCAATGTGAGGTATAGGTAGTTAATATTTTTTCCCTAGTCTGTCAGGTGTCTTTTTACACTGTTGATAATTTCCTTTGCCATGCAGAAACTTTTTAATTTGACATTATCCCATTTGTTAATTGTGGGAGTTATTTCTTTTGCTTTTGGTTTGTGATAAAGCCCTTTAGTACCTGTTTTTTCCAGAGTTCTTAATCATGAAAGGGTGTTGAATTTTATCAAAGGCTTTTTCTGAATCCATTGAGATTATCATGTGGTTTTTGTCTTTCCTTCTGTTGATGTGGTGTATTACATTGATTGATTTACGTATGCTGAACCAGCCTTACAATCCCAGGAATGAAGTCCACTTGATCATGGTGTATGATCTTTCTGATTACTTGTTAAGATTCTATTTGCCAGAATCTTAAAACATTCTGCTGTGAATCCATCTGGTCCTGGGGTTTTGTTAGTAGAACTTTTCTTACTGCTTCAATTTCTGTGTGTGTAGTGGGGTTGTTCAAGATTTTTATGTCTTCCTCATTCAATTCTGTTATTTTGTATGTGTCCAGGAAATCATCCATTTCTTACCAATTCTCTAACTTGTTAGAATATAGGTGTTCAAAATAATTTCTCTTAATATCCTGAATTTCTACAGAGTCTGTTGTAAGTTCACCCTTTTCATTTCTAAGTGCACTAATTCGTGCTTTTTCTTTCCTTCTTTTGGTGAGTTTAGCTAGAGGTTTGTCAATCTCATTTATTCTTTCGAAGAACCAGCACTTTGACTCATTAATCTTTTTTATTTCAATTTCATGAATTTCAGTTCTTATCTTTATAATACCTTTTCTGTTACTGCTTTTTGGCTTAGATTGTTTCTGTTTCTCTAGGGCCATAAGGTACATCATTAACATGTTTATTTGTGACTGTTTTGTTCTTTTGGCGAATGCATTTATGGCTATGAATTTCCCTCTAAATACTGCTTTCATTGTGTCCCATTGATTCTGATATGATGCACTTCCTTCATCATTTAACCTTATGAAGCTTTAGATTTCTTCGTGATCCATTGTTTGGTCAGTAATAAGTTGTTTAGTCTCAATGTATTTGTATATTTTATTATCTTTCTTTTGCTGTTAAGTTTCAGTTTTATTCCACTATGATCTGAAAGTATATAAAGAACAATTTCTATCCCTTGTTTTTCATTTAAGCATGACTTATGACCCAGAATATGGTCTATTTTAGAAAATGACCCACATTCTGCTGAGAAGAACATGTATTCTGTTGATGCTGGGTGGAAAACTCAGTAATCATGTTAGGTCCAAGTTTTCTATAATATCATTTAACTGTTCTGTATCTTTGTGGATTTTCTGTCTGGTTGGTGTATGCATCTTTGATAGTCAAGTCTCCTGTCATAAAAGTATTGGGACCTATATGTCCTCTCAGATCCAATAATTTCTGGTTTAAATAATTGGGTGCTCCAGAGTAGGGAGCGCATATATATATATATATATATATATATATATATATATATATATATATGAATTCTTTCTATTCTATTATTCCCTTAACCAGTATACAGTGACCATCTTTGTCTCTCCTAATCTGTTTTGTTCGAAATCTGATCAGTCTGAGACTAATATAGCTAACTCTGCTTGTTTCCCTGGCCCTGTTTCATGAAATACTGGATTCCATCCTTTTATTTTTCAGCCTATGAGTTTCCTTGTAAATGAAGTGTGTCTCTGGTAAGCAGAAAATTGTGGGTTTCTGTTTTTGATCCAGCCAACCAGCTATGTCTTTCACTAGGTCAGAGTAATTATTGAGGTTTATTTGTTATGTCCTTCCATCTTTATAGATTTCCAGCATTATTTACTAGACCTACTTTCTTCTGATCTCATTCTCCTATGTCTGTTTTTTATTTTTCTCTGGGGTCTTTGGGGTCCTTACTCCCTTTTGCTTTCTAAGTTTCCTTTAGTATTCTCTGCAGTGCTGGCTTAGCAGCTACAAATTTCTTTAAGCTTTCTATATCATGGAAAGTTTTAATTTCTCCCTCTAATTTAAAAGATGATTTCACTGAATATATCAGTCTGGGTTTGCATTCATGTCCTTTTAGTGCTTGGATGATACTGTTCCATGATCTCTTGGCTTTTAGATTCTGGGATGAGAAGTCTACAATTACCCTGATGGGCTTATCTTTGTCAGTCACCCTGTTTTTCTCTTACAGCTTTTAATATTCTCTCTTTGTGTTCAGTGTCTAGTATTTTAATTACGATGTGTTGTGACAAGGTTCTCTCTGATCAAAGTTGTCTGGTGTTCTATATGCCTGTAATAGGTCAATGTTCACTTCTTTCCTTAGATTTGGGAAATTTTCTTCCATAATTTCATTGAACATGGCCTTTAAGCCTTTTGTTTTGTCCTCAGTTTTCTCCTGCACTCCTGTAATTCTGAGGTGGTTTCTCTTTGACTCATCCATCAGACGCTGTAACCATTCTCTTTCTTCCTTTTTTTGTTTTGTGTTCTTTATGGTCTGTATGTTCCAGCTCAACCATTTTATCTTCTGATATTCTATTCTCAAAATGTTCGAACTGGTTACTTATTTTTTTTCCTGTGTGTTCTTCACATCCTGAATGCCTGCTTTCAATACTTTTATATCTTTGCTGTATTCTTCTCTAATTTCTTGTATTGCTTTCATTATCTTGTGTTTTATATCGTCTTTGCTTTCCTCTAATTTCTTGTCAATGTTTGCTGACAGCATAGCTATGTCCCAGCACAGCTCTTGCATTTCGTGTTATATTTCCTCTTCTAATTCTAAGTATTTTTGGGCTCAGAAACTACCATCTTTTTTGCATTTTTCATCTTTGGGTTCTATTTCAAGATCCCTGGTATTGTTTTTTAGTGTGTCATGTCTTTCTGTAGGAGATTTACTCCCATATTTCCTCATGGTTCTGTTACAGTGAGTTAAGGCTCCATTATTGCTGATGGACTCTGTTTCTTTTCCTGAGATTCTCAAATTAGGTCTTTCTGCTTTGTGTAACCTGGCTTTCTCTGGCTACAGGAGAGATGGGGCACTGAAAGGCACAGTCCTGCGCTCTCCCAGGAGCAGGCGCAGCTCTGGCAATGGCTACCTAGCTGTCCCTAGTATTCAGGAGGAACAGGTGCTGAAAGGCCTGCGAGGTTCATGTGCAAGCTGGGCTCTGGTAGCATCTCTCTCGCTGTCTCTAGCACACAAGAGGACTTAATGCTGAAACGCTCAGTCCTGCTGAGCTCCTAGGTACAGGTGGGGCTCTGGCAGCTACTACCAGCTGTCCCTCAAGATTTTTTTTTTTTTTTTTAGTTTAGACAGGAGTGTTGCTCTATAGTCAGGCTGATCCAAAATTCACTATGTAGCCAAAGCTGGCCTTGAACTCAAGGCAATCCTCCTTCCTCAGCCTCCTGAGTATTGGGACCACAGGCATATACTACTGCCATAGGCCTGTACTCTGGCTTATGTAGTACTGGGGAATCAAACTCAAGGCCCTGTACCTGTTATACAAGCACTCTAAAACCTGATCTACTACCCAAGCCCAAAGAAACTGTTAACAAACATAGAATTGCTTTTCAAACAGTATATTAATTCATTCTTGTAAAAATCCTGTAACTTAACTATCATTATCCTATTTTCTACAGAAAGAAAACTAAGGCTCAGAAAGGTTAAGTAATTTGCTCAAGAGATAGAACTGAGATTTAAGTTCAAGCATACTTGTTCCAAAGCTGGTGCTTTTCCACTGAACCATGCTGACTCCCTCAAGAGAACATTTTCACATTACCACCTGCTAGTTCTAATTAATAGATAGTAATTAAACAATTCTCCACTCTTGACAACAATATTTAAGCTAGTGGCACATTAAAGAAATTAATAGAAACAGCTCTTTATCGCTGGAAGATATGATTCCTAAATAGAATATAAACTATTAAAAAAAGATAAAGCCTTAATACGATGCACTTAGATGCTTTTTCAATGTATAATTATATCACCTATTAATATGCCATAAGGCAGAAAAATGTTGCTAATGGCCATCCAACTCACAGAAATGTTTGACAAATAATTTAAAAATACAAATGAACAATAATAATAAACACAAAAGTAAAAAGAGCATATTTATCAAGATTGCAAAAGTTTTAAAATAGGAATAGCCAAGTTGGGCAAAAATGTCATTCCCATACATCTTAGAAGATATGTAATTGACAAAAGAAAAACTTGCTGTAAATCAACTGATAACGTATATAGTTAAACTATTTGTGGCTTCTGAACTAGAAATTTCTCATTTAGGAGTTTACCCTGAGGCTGAAGTAATCACACCTATGAATGTGAAGATTTAGTTGTGAAAGTATTTATCTTAAAAGACTTACAACAGAAATAAAAGAAGGAGAGAAAATATGAACTACATCTAAACCTGTAATAATAAATTAGGTTGATAAATCATGTACATTTGGGTGGCTACTAAGGACTGGGATGGGTATACTGGATAAGTGATAGAAAATTGCAATTAGACAAGAGGAATAAATTCTGATACCCTATTTCAAGGGTATCATTAATAACAACAATAACATATTGTATGTATCAAAATTGGTAAAATAGAGACTATTAAACAATCTTACCAGAAATAGTAAGAATGCAAGTTGATAATAAGTATGTTAATTAGCCTGATTTGATTATTCTATAAGGTATACATGTATCAAAACATGACATCACAATCAATAAAAATAAATTTCTGAATTAAAAAAGGGAAAATACACACATTTAAAAGGATTCAATGTTTAAAGATGATATATGTACTAGCTTAGAAAAAATTCTTCATAGGGTATTTTAAAAAAGCAATTATAAACCAGTATGTATCATAGTCTGACTGTATTTTTACTGATCTATGTTTTGTTATATTCCTACATTCTTACATAATGGAATTTTATCTGTTAGTAAGCAAGAAATGCTCAGTCTACTATTATGTGATACAAATAATTTACTTAACAGTATGCAACTGAATTGTTATTTAAGTAAGAAAAAAGGTATATATTAGGTTAAACCATTTGAAATTACTGGCATATGTCTGCTTTTTATTTATAAAATCAGCAATTTCAAATGGTTCAATTTAATACAAATATCTTTAAAATATACTCTAAAATGATCAGAACATTATAAGATTTTTTCCTTCTTCTGTCTACATTTCTTTCTTTAAATTCATTTGTATTTGCTATTTTTTTTTCAGGAGTAGGGGTGACCCCAGGGCTGTATACACACTAGGGAATTACTATACCACTGAGCTACATCCCCAGTCCACTGATTTACTTCTCTTAGACTTCACTGTTTTCTAACATTACGGAAAACTAAATACCAGTTCACCATAACAGGACAGGAGACCTTAGACAAATCAACTGACCTCTCTCAATTTTCTCAAAAACTAATACAAATAGTCACAGTAATACCTATGTCTAGAGTTAGTTTAAGAATAAAATGAGACAATTCATGTGGAATTAGTAGCATGAAGCCTCACACATGTATGCTGCCAACCTGTCCAGCGTAGTAGTTAGGAAGGCAGATATGAAATGTGATCTCCTAGATTTATTATTTGTTAACATGGTGATGCAAGTTACTGAGCCTCTCTGTATCTGTTTTCTCATCTACAAAGTGTGAATCTCCCATAGAGTCTGTGTGAAGTTTATATAACATAATTGTTTATAAAGTATTTAGCACAGTATCTGGAAAACAGGATGTTTTAAATTTTTTGGGCTATTTTATTAATCACATTAAAATATTATTTATAATAAATATGTTCTTAAATAGCCATCTAACAACTCTGAATAGATTTATGCTATTAAGAGTGATATGTTATTTTGAGGCTATACCACTTGTATTTTTCTGGATTTAGTTCTATTCCTGTCTGTATAATCTCCCTGTTATAAAGTTACAGGTGATAAAATTCAAACATAAAAATAACAAGAATTTGATTTATACTTTATAGTAAACACTTTTAAAACTACTACAGTCCTAGACCTATAAATGAAACTCTCTAAGTGGTGACCATTAGGATACATCTTCTCTTTTGCCTCGTAAACACGTTCGCCAGGAATATGCGACAGAACAATTCTTCTTAAATAAATTTCCCTTCTCTCCAAACATGGACTTTATGAAAGAATCAGAAATACCTAGATCCAAAACTTTCCAGAATCCAAGATACATGGACCTTTAGGAGGCCATGAAATAATAGGAAAAGGAATAGAGCAAGAACAAAGGCAAAAAAAAAAGAAAATTACTGGAATAACTTCTACTTTCTTTTCAACCAGCCAGTAAAGCCTACTTGTGTTTTAAGTACTTGACATGCTTGTATGCTTGTTATTGCAAACTCATGTATAATAAAATTTCACACACTGGAATTTATTTCCTATTTAGGAGACGCATATGATTCTAAGATCCACTGAAAGAGGAAATAAGCCAGTAGGCAGTGATATTCTCCTACCTTCACAGCTTCTCCAAGAGTTTGGTTTTTTTCAGCTTCCTCATTAGAGTGCAACTCAAGCCTGTAATTCAACTCCTGTAGCTGCTGCGCCTGCTCGTTCAGAAGCATTTGTGCCTGCTGTTCCCGAAGTAATGCGTTGTTTAGTTCTTCACAGGCACTTTCAAACTTCTCGTGGGTGATCAATTTCTTCAAAAGGAAGGAAGAAAGCAGTTACAAGCCAACAGTATTGCTGTATCATTTATTCTTTAGAACTACATTTTCTAATACAAACAGTATAACACAAACACTTCTAAGTAGCTGATATAAGGCAAAAATGTGATTTGTTTTCTATTAAGTCAAGACAAAAACATCAAACTAGTTGTTAAAGCACAACAGTCATACTCCAAAGTCACTATGTTAGTCAAACCAAATCTTAGAAAACATGTGAATTATCCTAACCAAATACAAATGTTCCTATTTAACCACTTTTTATAAAATTATGATTGGGAGAAATAAAACCTTTAACAAATTCCTAGACTGCCAAATGATTAACTAAGTCTGTGTTCAGTGTGTTACATGTCAGTGGTCCTGCTCACACACTCTCCCACCCCGATAGCAAGTCCAGATCGAACAATACCTTCCCTGCCATACTGCACTACAATCTTGTTTTATTTTCAAGGCCTCTGCCATTATTACCTATTTCAGCTTGCTTTTCTATTGCCTCTCCATACCCTGGCTCCAACCATACAAATCAAGATGTAGGTCCACTGCAAGGACCTCATTTAGTTTTCAGAAGTATACCAGGCACAAACGAGTTGCTGCAATTGGTATTTGTTCACTGAAAAATATTCATATATAAACACTTGTCCACAAAACAGTACAACAGTCTATAACATGGTTTTGACAACATCATGACTACTTTAGACAGAGCACTCTGCTGCCTAGTAACTGATCATTGCTCTACACAGGGTCATCCCATAAGATATGCAGGACATGGGACAAGACAAGTTCAAAACACATAAATAAGACTGTACAAACAATAACAAGAGGTATCTTGACGTACAAAGGAATGTTTCACCAAAGATGGGTAACTAAAAAACATTTGAAAACCAAAGAGGACCCTGCAGCCCACTTAATGATTTATAACTTTCCCATTGTTAAAATATTTGAAGTAGATTAATATAATCAGCCATAAACATAAAGCAAATTGATTTGAACTATTAAAGAATCTAGGAGGAAAGAACAGAATAAAAATATTAGTAACTGTATACACCTAGAATACTTCATTACTAAAGTTCAATGGAAACTTTATCTCTTATTTTTCTGACAAGGAGACTAAAATAGAAATTCACACAATTATATGTTTGACCCAACAACAAAGTATGCACATATGGAGAAAAACTTCTGCTGGAGCCAACTTTGATGATAAATTTATTACAATGTGTCCTTCTATATTACAACATACAAACACCTTTATCTGCCACCACGTATCTTCCCTTCTGCCACCATGAAGCAATTCTCTTTACTTTCATTTCTTTTTTCAAAGATATAATTCATTCCTCAATGTTGTTGATATTTTATAATGCAGAACAGTATAACAGTATGCATTAGTTTTCTAACTTAATAAAAAGTAAAAATAATGATCAAAAAACATATGGAAAAGAAAGCTACTTCATTTTTTGAGAGTCACCTAGTAAAGGTACACTTAATATGTCACTGATACTTGTAATTTACATTTTACAGAACATTCATCATTTTGTTGATTAGCTGTATGTTGTCCTATTACCACAAAACCCAACTTTCATAACATCAGCTCTCACAGCTGCTTCTCTACACTCAAATCTTCTCATATTTCTTTTATTACAATTGCATCTATGTTGCCCAGGCAACCTTGAACTCCTAATCCCCAAGCCTCCAGAGTAGATGGGATCACAGAGCAATGTGCACCACAGCACCTGGCTCTACTCTACCTCAAGCATCCCTCCATTCTTAAAAATCTGTGAACATATTGTCTTCTCCATTTTTATTTTCCCCAAATCACTCACTTAATTGGCATGCATTTGTGATGCATGGTAATTACATTCAACTTGAAGAACTGATGCATATACATAGCACATTTTGATCATTGTGACTTTGCTTCCCCCTGCACACCCCCTCTTTCCCCCTTATCACAAAATATATCTATTTTCTTCCATAACTATTTTTAACTCTTAATCTTTTGTGGCTGACTTTTTCATATTAGAGAAAGCTTGTAGTATTTTATTTTCTATGTCTGATTCATTTGGCTAAACATGATGGTCTCAAGATGTATCCATTATCCTAAAAATGAGGGCCTTCTGGGAATGTGCTGTCTGTATAGGTTACCTAATAATTCAATCCATGTAGGGCAAGCCAGGAAGCTGAGCTAGAATAGATAAGTTTCTGAAGCATTTACCAGTGAGTAACAGTAAAGCATGAGATAAAAAAAAACTGAATAAACAGTTAGAAATTTCAGCAGAATATGGCAGCAAAACTGACTTTCAGTGGTGGGACACAAGACAGAACATTCTCAAATGTGGCTGGACAGCCAAATATAGCACACAGGCTAGAGGATGCGAAACTGAGATCTACAGACTGGACCTTCCATGATACCACACAATCAAGGCCACTGGAGGTGGGCTAGAGGCTGTGCAAACAGAAGACTGACTGAGGACAGGGTACAGAGAAAACAACCCCGAATGAACCCAGCCTGGGTGGCAAATAGGAAGTGGGGAGGCCATCTTAGGTCTGCACTATAATCTCAGGATCTGAGGTAAAACCAAAAAGATTTCTAGAGACAGTACTCACCAGAGAAACTCCTCAGTGAAAGCATGCACTGGACCACAAACACAGCAAACTCTGGCCCCAGCCCCAGCAGCTACATTGAGGGCATCCCATGGCTCAGGCCTGAGAACAGGGGTGACACCCAGGCCGCCACGAGGCCATGTGAGGCCTCCAGTGCCCAACTAGGGAACTCCAGGCACCCCCAGTAAGTCTACAGATGGGAACTGCCTTGGGCCAGGGCAGGCTAGAGCAGCGGAACCCCAACCCCTGCTGAACGCCAACTGGGACTATAGAAACAACACATACTGAAAGGAGTACTAGGAAAGAGGTGATACCTCGCTGCATGTTCAGAGCAAAGGAGGCTGGACTAAGCAATACGAGCACAGTACCAGGGCTCCCACACAAAGGTCCCTAGGCACAAAGGGAAAGGCAAAGGGAGCAGGCTGTATCACATCATGTGCCCACAAATTGTTCTGATGTTATTTTCTGGGGCAGCAGTACCCTTGAATCAGAGGCCCTAAGAGAGATGTCTTGTACCTAAACAGAAGTGGATAAATGAAAGGCAACAAAACTATGTGTGCTAACTAACCCTCACCAAATTGGTGCCACCATATGAACTATTTTCTGGTCCATGAGGCAGCAGCTTACTGACACAGAAAATATTAGGGAGGGGTCTACCACACCTTCTTAGGGGGTCCTAGGCTGGAATCTGCTAAGCAGGGAGGGCACCCTGCCCAGCTAAACTCCAGCTAATTGGTGTCAAGATGAAAAACTCACAGCAGCAGGCTGGTGGCACAAAGAAAGAAAGCCAACAGTTCACAAGCCAGGAACTCTGGAATGCCAGTGATCAATGTGAGCAGTGCAGAGAAGATGGGAACAAAATCTCTGGTCACTTCACCCAAACGCAAAACCTCTGGTGAAGTGGGAAAGGAACAAGGTGCCAGGCCCATGTACTGACTTGTTGCTGCCCACATGGCAATCTTTTAACTCTTTCCATATCCATACTTAACCAGAACACCAACTGTTCTAACAGGTTAATAACTACAAACAGAATTATGCAGATATCTGAATTTGTACCGTGCTCCATCCATTGGTAGTTTCATCTTGATCTAAAGTGATTTGGCATATAGTCTTTCCTTTTCAGCTATTTACTACTGATTTTTAAGGTAATATATATAAATCCTTACGAAAGTTAGACAAATTAAGCATTTCTTTGGAAAAAAGCAATGTCATTTCAAATTAGTTATCTAATTCACGAAAAACTTCAATAAGAGGAAAGGAGAAGTCCTCCCTCTTGAAACATCAGCTTCCTCAAATGGAAGCATTTTAGAAAGAAAGTTTTCTGAGAAAAAATTTAATCCTTTATTAAGGCTTTGTTTATTTTTAATCAAACAATAAGATTAAGATAGATAGATAGATAGATAGATAGATAGATAGATAGATAGATCTATCCCTAAAGCCATAGTTTATTGCATTATATACACTTACAGAGTGCTTAAACTCATTTAATTGCATTTGGAGACCTTGGGCTTTGTCAAGTTCCTTTTTCATGTCATTCACATTTCTTTTAAATTCTGTAACCTCAAGGCGCAGTGAGCGGCGCTCCACTTCTGCTGCATGCAGTCTTTGTGTAAATCCAAATATTTGCTTTTGTAATAATGCTGTGCTTTTCTGTTAAATAAGAGCAATTTTACAAGCAATAATACAAATATGATGACAAACCAACAGCAATGACTATTTTAGTCAATTGAATATAACTTACTTATATGAAAAAAATACCAGCTATTATTAAAACTCAGAGGTATAAGTTTTATTTTTTCATGACCAATAATTTGGCTCATATGAAATGAACATCTGGAGAAAAAAAGTAATTTGCTAGGACAGAATTGGCAGTAGTTGGGTCAATTCTGCTACAGTGTATTTACAATAAACAGTATACTTAAAGCCATTAACACCAGGACCTAAAAATGGTTTTACATACTGTATTATGTTTCCTTGGAGTCCAAAGAAAACTCTAAATATAGTCACATTCAACTAATTTAAACTGTAAATAATTCCCATTCAAAATTAAATCTACATGTCTTAAGGTCACAAGAAAATGAAATTGCATACGTACCATAATGGGCACATGGCCACGCAAACCATATTTCAGGGCTCGTGTATTTACTTTATGAAGTCCATGGGCCAGCCTCTGAACCAAGGAATCCTTTTCTACATAGGTAATATTCCTGCTACTATGCAGAGGTATACTTTCCATTGCTAGACTAATTTTATCCATGAGTTTTGCAAAAGAATTCTTGGCTGCACTTATGAGTAAATGACCACAAATTCGGGAATTTGGATCTTCAAAGAAAAAAAGTGGGGAAAAAAACACAGAAAAATGAACTATTTCTTTTTCATTGTACATCACTGTGATCACAACATACTGCAAATATTTTCCAATTACATAATTCCCATTTACCTGTAGTAATTCATTCAAAAAGTTCCCTTCCACATTAATTTTCACTATGAAAAGAGGAGCATAGTAAATAACTCACTTAAGAAACATTATCTAAAAATAAGGTACGTTATCTTCATATGTAACATTTATATGCAACACTGTGAAACCAAACTTCTTCCTTTTGTTTTAAAACTTTACATGATCAGTTTTCTTTGTACAACTACTACAGCTTGCTACTTCTAATATCACACTGTTTATATTCCCAGACAAGAGAATATGTCTTATTCTAAGGCAATTAAAAATTTTACAATTACTTATTTCCTCACAGGATTTCAGTCATTATCCTTCATTGATATAATGGGCTTAAGGTCCCAGCATATCTAACATGGCTGGCTTACTGCTAGATTCATCAAGTCTATAATTAATAACTGTGGTTAGTGTTGATAAATAAAATTTTCAGTGCTCCTTCTAAGTGGTATTACAGATAATGGTTAACAAGTTTATTTACATCTTCAAAAAAGTCATGTAATTTAGTTCTCCCTTTGCTGGGCAGTTCTATTACTTGTCTTATGATACTAGCAATGTAAAACAATAAGCATGGGGAGTCTTTTTAAATTCAGTGGAACACCATTCTACATTCCAAAGGCCTTCATTGTTGAAGTTGAAATCATCATAAGTCTAAAAATCAAATTCAGCCTGTTTTACTCTATAAAAATATAATTTACAATCACAAGATTACATATTGCTCAATGCTAAAAGCAACACTAAGAAGGTGACCAACCTGATCCTCTCTTCTTTCCTTTCTGTACTACTTTTCTTTCTTTTTCTTTCTTTAAAAAAAAAAAGAAAGAAAGAAAGTGCTGGGGACTTGAACCCAGGGCCTTTTAACTGAGCTGTATCTTCAGACATTTCTTGTTTTTCATTTTGAGACAAGATTTCCCTAAATTGCCCAGGCTATGCTTGAACTCAAGTTCCTCCTGCCTTAGCCTCTCACAGCGCTGGGACTACAGGCCCATGCCAGTGTGCCTGGCTAAATCAGCAGTTTCCTATGGGCATGATGAAATGCCCTCAGAGAAAGGATGCGGCTCAGTGGAAAAGTGCTTGCTTAGCATGTTCAAGTCCCAGGGGGGAAGAAAATATTCTAAGACTTTAGCCTTCAGCTTTATTCTATTTGGTGTAAAAGTAAAGATAAACTTTAAAATTAATGTAGCAGTCAACATATGAAAAATGGAATGGCTCGTGAGTTAAAGCACTTGCCTAGCAAGTGTGAAGTCAAGTGTTAAGTACTAGAGGTTAATTCCCCAGCACCACATAAGCCATAAGCCGGGTGTGGTGGCACATGCCCATCTGTAATCCAGCACTCGGGAGGCTGAGACAGGAGTATTGATGTGAGCCCAAGACCAGCCTAGGCTCCATAATGAGTTCAGGACCAGTCTGGGCCACAGAGCAAGACCCTCTCTCAAAAAAAAAATATATATATATATACATATATACATGCATATATACATATATATGAAAAATGTACTGTGGTTTCTCTTCAGATCACATAAATCTTTCACCTTTTAACATATGAAAAACACATTACTTTGGAATTATACACAATTCAAAATTATTAATTGGATAAAAGGATAATAATCTCCATGTAAAATTTATTTCTATCATTTACTGATGCACTGGCTTCTAAGAATACTAAGTAACATGATTCCATTCATTGTAAACATACTGTCTGAGAATGGCACAAACAAAAGGCACATAAAGTACAATTAATATATATAGTTCTTTTGTTAACAGTAAGATTCCTTAAAATAAATAATTATTGTGGTTTGGATCTGGAATGTCCCCCCAAAGCCTGATGTATTTAAATGTTACAGATTGTCTATGGAACCATGTGCTGTTGGTAGATTGGGGCCTAGCCTGGAGGGGTAGATTACAGGCATGTAAGATAGTATTAATGGCATGTAAGTTAGGATTAAAGGCATGCAGTGGCCTCACCTTCCACACCTGGATGCAGGAGGGGCTAATCACTGGGCTGAGACCTGGAAGGATATATAAGCTGCTTCCTGACTTTATTGGAGGACTAGAAGTAGTCTCAACTTGCCTTGACTTGGCTTCCTGTTTGTGATTTTGCGAGAAGCTGCTTCCACCTCTGTCTCCGCCATGTACTACGACTACTGCCGGCCGCCCCTGAATGGACTGTGACCTCCTGAAACTGAACTAAAATAAACCTTTCCTTTTCTAAATTTGTGGATGTCAGGTGTTGAATCACAGCAATGAACAAGTAACTAAGATAATGATGAATGAAGAAGGATCTAGTAGTTTTATGTAGCAATCAACACAACAAAGAAGGACAGTGAATCAAGTAAAATACTAAACATCAGTGTGTAATAAATAGTTTGCTGCTCAATGAATGGCAAAATTTATGCTGTCTCTAATATATATCATTTCAGTACCAAATACATCTACTGCCTGTTTCTCTTGCTACCTTTTAATTGTTTAATTATGTTTTTTTGCACCTTAAACTCTTTTGTACTCACAGTGCCAGATATTACGTTTGCTAGATTAATCTATTTCATTTTAATTCCATAGCAGCTGCAACTTGAACATAAGAACATATTCAATTCATTGATATTAGCATATAATACCATCAAGTGAAATCAACTAACACTTTTATATGTAAAAAGTTATTCTTTCCAAATAGCATAATGCTTCTCAGCTTTTTGGCTAAAATCAAGTATAATATCAAATAAACAACATAAAACCTCATTGTTTTGGAAAATATTAAGCAATATAAAGAATTAAACTTATGCTACTTCATATTCTTTCTAAAAGAACCTTTAATGACAAAATCAAGTACAATTAAATGAATCTTTTAACTATATTACAGAAACATATTTGTATAGACATTGAGCAATCTGAAAGATGAAATTATATGATAATATAATTCCACAAGACACTATTTTGGGAATCAAGGTGTAGGTCACCTGCTTAGGGCACCTGCTTAGCATGCACAAGACCGTGAGTTTGATTCCCTATAGCCACATAAAAAGGTGGGATATGATGGCACATGGTTGAAATCCTAACACTTTAGAGGAGGAGGCAGGAGCATGCATTCACATGAGTTTGAGGCCAGCCTAGCGTACGTAGAGAACTCAGGTCCAGCCTGGCCTATTGAGCAAAACTCATCTCCAAAAAACAAACAACCAATAAAAGACATTCTTCTGAGCTTTTAAGAAGTGAAAAAGAGATAAGCACTCTAAATTTCTGACTACTGACCTCAATCATTTATAATAAAAGCACTAAATAATTTATGCTCTAATAAATATTTTTATAACACAACTCAAATTGTACACTGTGGAGTATAATAAATTCTATATTAAATAAGAAATCCTCCAGTGACGGTAATAAAATTATTTGCATAATTATATGGAAGAAAGAAATAAGGTCACTGAAATGCTTCATGGTGACTTTGTCTAGACTTTTAAATTTTTCATTTGTTACATTTAACTAAATCTTCTTTGTACTAAATTTTAGTAATAACTTAGCACTTATCTGATAATTGTCATATAAAAAATATCCTAGTAGCTCAACAGTAGAGAGCATTTGCCAACCATATTCAAAATCCCAGGTTTAATACCTAGTACCACAAAAATGAGGAGTAGCTTGTACTCTGAAATTATTATTTTGCAACAGAAGGGACAAACTGCAAATTTAAGTTAAAAGATTTTTAAAAATTCATTAAAAATTTGTTTTAACCACTAGTTCCAAATCTGTGGCTATAGATCTTGAAGACTACAGATTATGTGAAAGAGACACTGACCTTAAAAAATTATTACAAGAGTTCTTTCACATTAATTGCAATAACTACTGACATTTTCATCTTTAACCTTACCAAAATATGCATATAAGTAATATATGTTCTTGGTGGTGTAATAATAAAATAAAAAGACTTTTAAAAACATTACAGAAGTCAAATGCTACTAGAAAATACAACTACAAGTAGGAATAGTCTTTGATTTCTAATTAAAATAGGGTTCTGATACTCAAAAAGGTTGAGAAACACTCCTTTAACCAAAAGAGGTAATACTGAGTAATGTAAACAAGAATGAGTGCAACTTTATTAATAATAATAGCTAAAACAATAAATAGTGTTAATAAGGTTAGTTTAGTGGTGAGTACTATTAATGGTATTGAATACTAACTCATATACTGTGAGCAAAATGGTGATTGTATAGGATTCCCATGATTAGCAACTCCTCACAGGCACAACAAAAGATATTCAAAAAACTTATCTAAACAACATAGCAGAGACAGAAAGAGCTCCAAGAATTAAAAATCGGCCAACATTGGGACTAGAGGCATAGCCCAGTGTTTAAGAGCACTGGCCCAGCAAGTGTGTGGCCCTGGATCCAATTAGCCAGCATCACACAGACTGGACATGATGCCCTGACACACTTGTAGAAAATAAATGATGAACAGAATATCAAGGCCTGTGCCACAGGGCATGGGCCAAAATATTTTTAAAAAGAGGCCAACATATTGGATGGTTTCTCTTATATGAGAAATCTGAAATATAAAAAGAAGTAAAATAAATGAGATGGGGAGAGACTTTTTGGAGCTAGACAAGTGGATAAAGGACACAGAGTAAGAGGAAGAACAGAGGGCAGGGAGGAAAATGGGGCAGGTAATGATCAGGATACAACATCTGTATGTACCAATTCCCCAAAATGAATGCAATTACTGTATTTTAGAAATATGTATCAATAAATACTAAAAACAAAAAAGAGGCCAACAAGGAAGTTAGAAACCTTAAAGAAGCTGGAGAAACCAAGACAGTGGAGAAAGGACAATGTGGCAGTCAAGAAGCCATCCCTAGTGCCCAGGAATGGCCAGCTGCCACAGACAAGGAAAGCCTGGAGAAAAGGAGCCACAGAACTAAATAACAGATGGGCAGCACCAGCCTGTAGAAGAAGCTTACAAGTAATGCAAGCAGCACGTGCAGCGTGTGATTTCTCCCTCAAATGTCAACTTTGGCTGGCAATTCTCACAGTACCATATTAGGAAGTGATGTAATCAGAAGCCACTATGAGAAGGGGCTTAGTTTGAACTGCTTTGGAAAACAGCCACAGAGAGCTATACTCCAGGGACTTGGGGATACTCTTTACCAGTACATAGAAGGGAACTGTCAGAAGAGACAGTTGCAGAGAAGGGAAAGCAAGACACAGACTTTCTCTACGGGTGGGTCATGGTAAGAAAAGGTCTAGACAGAAGGGAAGCTTCATCCACTGAAGAGGAAAGCGAGGACAGCCTTGAGCAAAGATGCTGAACAGCTCCCATCCAAATGCTTGGTCATCCTGTCTGCCTACTTTCATCACATAACTAACTCAGTGATCTTCTGACATGGACCCAACATCATATGTGCTCAGAGATACATTTCATCTTGGACAGGAGAGTAAAGTTCCTCAGAGAAGAAGCACATTTCTGAGGATTCAGCCATAAGAAGGATGGGGGCAGGTCTATTCAAACGACAAATTGCAAAGAGCGACCAGGAAATCATCATAGGCATCAGTTTCATCAGTCCTCTCTTCCTCTCTATTATCTGGCAAACGATGGACACTAACATTATTGTACCTGAAAAGAGAAAACTTACCCAAATAACACAGATTTTGGACTTTTCTGTCTGTTTGGATTTGGTTTTGCATGTTTTTCTTTCTCTCTTTTTTCCTTTCCTTTTTTTTTGAATTTTTATTTATTTATTTATTGGTTTTGATCTGGTTTTTGTTTCAAGTGGTTCTATTTGCCTTTTATAGAACAGTCTTTTTACAAGCAGGAGTCTCAGACACAACAGATTTCAAACAAAAACCAATTTTAAGAGAAAAACATGGACATTATGCTGGTAAAGGGAACAATCCAACAGGAAGAATTCACAATTACAAATATACACAAACATAATATTGGTACATATAATTTTGTAGAACAAAAACTACTAGCCACAAAATGTAAAATAAGCTCCAATACAATCATAGTAGGAAATTTCAATACTCCTGTCTTAGTGACTTTCTTGTTGCTGGGACAGAATACTTGCTATTCACAATTTGTAGGGAAGAAAGATTCAATTTAGCTCACAGCTTCAGAGGATTAAAGTTCTTTTACAGATGGGATGGGCAGCTGGGAGTGGTAGAACCACATGAGCAGGCCAGAGCCAGAGAAAAAGCTCCTTATGGCATGGCAGAACAGATGCAAGTCTAGCAGAAGGGCAGAACTAGAGTACACACTTCCGGATGAAGTCTGCCCTTCCAGCCAAGCCCTACTTCCTAACAGTGAACAGTATCCATAGCACATGAGGGTTCAGGGGACACTTCAGATACAAACTACAACAAACCCACTCTCACAAACTGACTGGTCAACTGGATAAATTAACAAAGATATACCAGAGCTAAACCATGCCATGGAAGTGATAATCTACAGTGTTTCATCCAACATCAATAGAATACAACTTTTTCTCAGGAGCACAGACAACTTTTTCCATAATAGACCATATCCTAGGCCATAAAGCATTCCTAAATATAAACAAAAGAACTGACTTAATTCCTGGTATACACCAAGATCAAAGTGGAATGAAACTAGAATAGCAAAAGAAGCAGAAGACACTATAAAAGTACATGGAGATTAAATAATACATTAGTAAATAAGCAATGGGTCACAGAAGAAACCAGGGAAGAAATCAAAACCTTCCTAGAATCAAATGCAATGCAAGCATATCATTTCAGAACCTATCTGACATAATGAAAGCAGTATTACATACATTAACAAATAAAGAAACCCAAATAAATAATAATGCACCTCAAGGTCCTAGAGAAATAAGAAAAATTCAAATTCAAAAGAAGTAGAAGGAAACAAATTACAAGGATCAGAGCAATGTTAATGAAATAAGAAAAAAAAAACAACACAAAACGAATCAACAAGTTAGTTCATCTGAAGGATAAACAAAATCAATAAATCTCTAGGAAAACCAACCAAAATAAAGAAAGAAAAAACCCTACCAACGGATTTGGAAATAAAAAGGATGAAATCACAATTAGCATTGATGAAATCAGGAGAATTATAACTATTTTGAAGATCTATACTCCAATAAACTGGAGAACCTTAAATAAATGGATAAATTCTTAGACATATATCAGATAAAACTGAATCAAGAAGATACAAAAACCCAAACAGACCAATAACCACTAAGGGTACTGAGACAGTAATAAAGTCTCTGCCAATGAAGAAAAGCCCAGGACTTGACAGATTCACCACAGGAATTTTTTATTGATATATCAGTATTTTATTTTCCTTTTCACCATTTTATTGATATGTAAAAGTGCAATACATAAAGTTTACATTGATCTTGAGTATTCTGTGCACATACATATCATAGCAAAGTTACAAATCCTTCCCTTCTCTCTTTTCGACCCTCTCACTACCTCTCCCTACTCTGCAGTTCCCATTATTCCCCACATCAAGTTCTATGAAATAATTGTGATCTGGGTTTCTCATATCAGAGAAATCATTTAAAATTAGGACTTCAGGGAAGAACTAACACCAACACTTCTCAAACTATTCCATAAAATTCAAAGAGAAGGAACACTGTCAAACTCCTTCCTCAAAGTTTGCTTTATATGGAAACCAAAACCTGAAAATGCCTTAATGGGAAAAAAAATGAAAGGCCAATTTTCTTGAAGAATATAGATGCGAAAAAACAATGAATTAAAGCTCATTCTTTGAATGAATAAATAAGATTGAAAAGCCTCTAGCTAGACTAATCAAAAGAAGGAAAGAAAAAACCCATACAAAAGCATTTAGAAACGAAAAGGGTGAAATTACAACAGACATTGCTGAAATTCAGAGAATTATAAGAAACTATTTTGAAAACTTATATTCCAACAAATTGGAGACTTGGAAGAAATGGATAACTTTCTAGACACATACAAAATACTAAAACTGAACCAAGACATAAAAACTCTGAATAGACCATAAAAATCATGAAAATTGAGGTAGCAATAAAGTCTCTACCCACAAAGAACAGTCCAGGACCAGATAGATTTACAACAGAATTTTATTAGTACTTCAGAGAAGATCTCTAACTCCAGTGTTTCTCAAACTGTTTCATGAGGCTGAAAGAGAAGGACATTGCCAAACTTCTTGGAAGCTAGCATTATGTTGATATCAAAGACCAAAGACCTAACCAGGAAAGAAAATTATAGACCAATCTCCTTAATGACTAGAGATGCAAAAAATCTCAATAAGATGCTGGCAAATAGAATCCAGCAAGTTATCAGAAAGATCATACACCATGATCAAGTTGGCTTCATTCCTGCAGAGCAAGGTTGGTTTACTGTACAAAAATCAGTCAAGGTAATGCACCACATTAATAAAAGCAAGATCCAAAAGCATACCATCATTTCAATTGATACAGAAAAGGCCTTTGATGAAATCCAACATCCACTCATAATAAAAAAAATCTGAAGAAAACAGGTACAGAAGAACCTTACCTCAAACTGATAAAACCATATATGTCAAATCTACTGCAAATATCATAGCAAATCAAGAAAAACTGCTAGCATTTCCTCTTAAATCATAAACATGACAAGGCTGTCCACTTTCACACCTATTCAACATAGTCCTCAAAACCCTTACCAGAGGGCCTGGAGAAACAGCTCAGCAGTTAAAGCGTTTGCCTGGCAAACTCAAGACCCTGAGAGCTATACCCCAGCACCATATAAGCTGGGTGTGATGGTACACGCCTGTAATCCTGGTACTTGGGAGTCTGAGGCACGAGGATTTCCAGGAGTTCGAGGCTAGCCTCGGCTACATAATGGGTTCGGGACAAGCCTAGTCTACAGAGAAAGACCAAGTCTCAAAGAAAAGAAAAGAAAAAGGAAATGAAAAGAAAGGAAAGGAAAGGAAAGGAAAGGAAAAGAGAGGAAAAGAGAGGGAGAGAGAAAGAAACCCTTGCCAAAGCAATCAAGCAAGAGAACAAAACAAAGGAAATATACACTGGGAAGGAAAAAGTCAAATGATCCTTATTTGTAGATAACATGATTATCTACATAGAAAACCTTGAAAACTCCACCATAAAACTCTTAGAATGAAGTAACAAATCCAACTAAATTGCAGGGTACAAAATTAATACAAAAAATCAATAGCATTCCTCTACATTAACAATGAACTCACTAAGAAAGAGCTCAGAAGAATAATTGCATTCATAATAGCCCATAAAAAATTAAATACCTAGGAGGAGTAACCTAACTAAGAAAGTGAATGACCTCTACAAAGCAAACTATATTATGCTGAAGAAGGAAATTCAAGAGGATATTAGAAAATGCAAAGACAGACCTTGTTCTTGGATAGGCAGAATTAATATAGTCAAAATGGCTACAATGCCAAAATTGATAGATTCTCAATGCAATTTCTATCAAAATGCGAACAATTTTTTCACATAACTTGAAAAACGAATCCTTAAATTCATACAGAACCAAAAGAGACTTAGAATAACCAAAGCAATCCTAAGTAAAAAGAAAATGCAAGTGGCACTACAATTCCAGACATAAATTATATTACAAAGCAACAATTATAAAAATTATTTGGTACTGGCACAAAAGCAGACAGGCTGACCAATGGAATAGAACTGAGGATGCAGAGACAAACTTAAGTACCCTCAGCTACCTGATCTTCAAATAAAAGAGCCAAAAGCGTAACACTGGAAAAAGGATAGCCTCTTCAACAAATGGTGCTGGTTATTTACATGTAGAAGAATGACTTTAAACACACATCTATCTGTCACCATGCACCAATATAAAATAAAAGTAGATAAATTAAAACAACTTTCTGGAGACAAAATCGGCAAAAACCTAAAAGATACAGGTGTAGACAAGTTCTTTTTTTTTTTTTTTTTTTTTTTTTTTTGAGAGAGGGTCTCACTCTGTAGCCCAGTCTGGCCTTAAACTCACAGCAATTATCTTGCCTCAGCCTCCCGAGTACTGGGATTACAGGCATGCGCGAATATGCCCAGTTTATGTGGTGCTGGGGAATCAAATCTGGGTACTTAGTGCTTCCTAGGTAAGCACTTTAACTGCTGAGCCATTCCTCCAGCCCTGCAAGGACTTTCTTAATAAGACATCCAATGCCCCAAAATCAGCAAATGGATTATATGAAATTGAAAAGTTTCTGGCTTCTGGTCAAGATGGTGGCTGAGTAACAGCACTGCATGAAGTCTCCTCATCAACTCACTTAAAAAGTCAAGAAGATAGTTAGAAAAAGCATGTTTGGTGTAGCTAGGAAAGAGAGCTGCACCCTCAGAAACTGAAAGGCGACCAGCGGGAAGCCAGAAACTCCTAAGGATCATCAAAACCCTAGGGAAAAAGAAAATCCCCGCAGTCCAGTAAGCCCCCACAGCCGGAGGCAAAAGGCAGGCAGCGGAGGACAGAGGGAGGAACGCTCGCGGGGACCTGATCATCTGACTGAGCGGAGCTGGAGAGGACAGAGCACACAACAACGGGAGTGGAGGCTGCGGGCAGGTCAGAAGCAGCCTACTCAGTGCGGCCCCGCACTGCCAGCACCCATGGAACTCAGACAGGGCCCGGAGGCCAGACCTCAGCCCGAGGTAAGCGCGGACCCGGACTAGTGGGAATCACTGGCTGCGGGCAGCCCCGGCCTCAAAAGCACCAACCCTCGGGTGTGTGTACAACAAACGCAGTGTGCGCTCCCCCTAGAAAAGATCCCAGAATCCCAGATCAGAAACGGGACTCAACAGCCCTCGTAGGCAGTGACGTCAGCAGGAGCCATTCACTTTTCCTGCGCACCAGAGACAGAGGTAGCAGAACCATGGGGAAATGTGGTAACAAATCTTATACAAAAAGATCTGATTCACCAGGGGAGGGCGCAAGGGGTGCTGAAATTACAGAATCCAAAGAAAAGGACAAAAATGATGATAATCTCTGGGCCCAGATAGTCAATGAATTAAAACAGGAATTAAAGGGGGAGTTAAAATGGAAAGCAAAGAAGGAAATAAATCAGACAGCACGAGAACTACAAGAACACTTAGCTAAGCATAAAGCAAGCCTTGAAAAGGAATTAGAGGAGACCAAAGAAGAATTGGGGTAGCGCAGACACAAATCTCCTACAAAAAGACATGAAACCCCAGGAGATGAAGTCAGGGTAAATAAAGATGAATATGGCAAAATGATGGCAACTTCTGGGCACAGAAATTCAGTGAATTAAAACAGGAATTAATGCAGGAAATTAAACAGACAGCAGAAGAGCTACACCAATACATAGATAAGCAAAAAGCAAGCCTTCAAAAGCTACTAGAGGAGACCAGAGAAGAAATATACCACAAGATAATGACGACAAAAGAAGAATTTAGAGAAGAACACAACAGAGATATAGAAAAATTGAATGCAGATATTCAGGAAATGAAAAATACACAGGTAATAATAAGCAACCACATTACACAACTTCAGGAGAGTATGTCAAACCTAGAAAATAAAGTGACTAAGCTGCAACATACAGGCCATGAAGAATACAAAGTAAATAAAGAAAGCGAATCATTGCAATGGCTGACAGACGATTCAAGGAGAAACAACCTCAGAATTACAGGAATCCAGGAGAAGACGGGGGACAAAACAAAAGGCTTAAAGGACATGTTTCATGAAATAACGGAAGAAAATTTCCCAAATCTAAGAAAAGAAATGAACATGGAACTTTTGCAGGCATATAGAACACCAAACAACTTTGATCAGAAGAGACCCTCATCACGACACATCATAATTAAAATTCTAGAAACCCAACACAAAGAGAAAACACTAAAAGCGGTAAGAGAAAAACCAAAGGTGACCTACAAAGATAAGCCCATCTGGATAACTGCAGACTTCTCAATCCAAACTCTAAAAGCAAGGAGATCCTTGAGCAATGTCATCCAAGCACTAAAAAAACATAAATGCCAACCAAGACTGCTATATCTTTTAATTTAAAGGGAGAACTTAAAACTTTCCATGACAGAGACAGCTTAAAGGAATTTGCAGCCACTGAGCCAGTATTGCAGAAAATACTTAAAGGAAACTTAGACAGTGAAAGGGAGACCAGCGACACCAATGACCCCAGAGAAAAAGTGACAACACCTAGAGGAGAATTGGCTGAGAAAAAAGTAGGTTAGTAATCAGTGAAATATGAGTAAATAAGATATGAAAGTTAGGAAATTCTGAAATAACTAGGTTTGCCTTCATGTCTGTCGCTTTAAGTATATTTATGTGGTATAGATTTAAGTTCATTTAATGTAGCAATGTGATATAGTTTTAACTTTGTTTTGTTGTAGCAATTCACTTATTAGGTCACTAATGAAAGTTTATCCTAAGGAAACTGATTGATGTAAACATAACCTTGTGAATGTACAAATATGCACCTTCCAGTATTCAGATAAGG
>PVKB01000333.1:0-129323 GCA_004027205.1 Ctenodactylus gundi
TGGCATTTTTCTTCATCACATGTGGCCTTGGCTCAGTGAGGACACCCATTGTCTTCTCAACCACGTTGCCTGTGTTTGAACTACAATGCTGCCACCCGGTCCACTTGATTGTAACATCATCAAGCATCTGAAGAAGGCCCAACATTGTAAAACCATCAGAATTAAAATCCTAGCCCACCTCTAGTGACTCCAGAGGGAGGAAGAGCATTATTTTTCTATATATTGTCTATCTAAATCTCACATGCCTCTATGAGGAAATAATCATCCTTATCCCTGTTTTACAAATGAGGAAACTTAACTTGCCCAAGGTCACAGAAATCACAAATGAAGGAACTGGCAGTCAAAACTAAGTTTTCTTTTAATGAGCAAAATCTTGTGTTTGTTGTAGTGTCATACCGTATCTCTCAAACTGACAAGAGGCCTGGAATAAATTTTGTGAAGGCTTCAGATGGGAGTCAGTGCTTATATAAGCACTACTCCACACATGTGCAGAGTAAGTGAGGTATCTCTCCTTGGGGGCATCATGGCCTCTCCGTTGGAGCATTAACTGTTATTTGGTTATAATCAGCAGAAGACACTCCAGCTACTTGAAGAAACAGTCTAAATTTTTGGCTACATCTCTGTGATGACCTTCTGCTCTGGATCCTCAAATGGCTGCTTAGCATGGGCAGGAAAGGAGAGTCTGTGGAGATAGAAATTGCTAGAAAACTGGAACATTGAGGGTCAGAATCCTGCAGTTCTCTATACCCTGCCCCAGACAAATCTACTCACCCTCCAGGTGGTAGGTTGCTTTGTTGCTTTGTTTTGGCCAAACTCAAAAATGGAGAAGTCACCCTACAAGTTCTGCAAGGTAGTTGTCATGGTTTGCATATGGAATGTTGGAATGTCTCCCAAAAGCTTCAGGGGCTTGGATATGTGAATTATCTATGGATTTCATGTTCTATTAGGAGATGGGGCCTGCTCAGGAGTGGCAGATTGTTGAGCATGTGGCTTATTCCTGGAAGTGTGGCACATTGCTGGGAGTGTGGCTTAGAAGGATGTATGTATACTCTTGCCCCACCTTCTTCCCAAAGCCCTGGTCCTTCCTCTTATGATGCCCTGAGCAGCTATCTTCCATCGATTCCCATAAATGGATGGAAACCTCCACAAATTGTGAGCTAAAAGAAACCTTTCCCACCTTACGTTGTGGCTGTCAGGTATTATGTCCCAGCAACGAGACAGTGAGTAAGTCAGTAGGATAGTGAGTTCTGTCTGCAGAGATCTCACCAATGCCAGCACCTGATTTATTTGTAACTCAAAATTTCCCAAATTAAGAGTTCAGAGCTCTGATCTACAAGCTACACATGGAGGCAAAACAAAGCCATTTGTTCCTGCTAGGTCTTCTTTGCTTTATGTAGGAGCTCATTCCTGGGAGTGTGTTCTATAGATAAAGGGTCTCCAAACCCCAGGCCACAGACCAGTGCCAGTCCGCGACCCGTGAGGAATCAGGCAGCACTATAGGAGTAAGCAATGGGCCAGCGAGTCACCTTCACCTGCATTTATAGCCGCTGCCCACCACTAGTTATGGCCTGACCTCCACTTCCTGGCAGGAGTGCAGCTTTAGATTCTCAGAGTCTTGATACATGCTAAGGATCTAGGTCGTGTACTCTTTATGAGAATCTAATGCCTGATGATCTGAGGTGGAGCTGAGGCTGTGATACCACCATCCTCTTCCTTGTCTGTGAGGAAAAATACTGCTTCCAAGAAACCAGTTTCTGATGCCAGAAAGGTGGGGGACCTTAGATCAGCATCAATTCGTGGTGGCTATTGGCTTTACACCTCAGTTCCAGGACTGGTTTATTTTTACAGAGTAAATTTTTCTTCCTTGAGGCTTCCAATCCTCTAGTTTTAAGTGTTTCTATTCCTGCACTCCAGCCTCTCTGCCAAAAAAGCATTTTATAAGAAAAAGCTAAATTATTAAGCATGTTCCTGCACCATTTTTTCTAAATCTCATAGGAGCCCTATAAAGTTGTCCCTGTTCTAAAGTTTATATGACTGAGGTACAAAACTTCATGCCTGATAAGAGGCTATGCCACTAAGGCTCCAGCCCAAGACTTCTGGTAACACTTAATCTTGAGTAACATACTAGACTTCTACCTTCCATGGATGTTTCTGCTGAACAAGCCTCCTTACCATGGTCAGCAGTGAACAAGTCAGAGACTCAGCCTGGAGTAGCTCATACTTTAGAACAGGCTTATTCATTGTCCCTGGCCTTGTCTGAGATCAACCAACCAAGTAAGAGTTCTTCGGCCCAAGAATGTAGAACTCCCCTTCCTCTGTTCAGATTACAACTGGTAACCACTGTGACTGATTAGCAGCTGCCCTCTACTGACTGCCAAGAGGCTACCTACCCCCCTGCCACCCAATTTGCACCCACTGTCAAAAGCCTGCAGCCAAAAAAAAAAAAAGTGGCTTTGGATAGGGGACTCACTAGGCCCGCCCTTCCTGCCTCGGGTGTGACACGTGCTGGATAATTCCTCAGAGCTCAAACTGAAGAAATCTGTAGCTGAGTGGAAAGCCTCCCTTAATCACTGGCTCCTGCTCTCTCCCGCTTCCCTCCCTCTACTGCTGTGGGGAACCCATCCTCTTCTTTGGGCAGCACACCCTCAATATATCACTTGAGCTGGACTCCCTACCTCAGGATTTGTCTACGGGCACCCAGCCGAAGACATCCAGTTCGACTGCCTTCTGCAACAGAAGAGCTACAAGATACGCATCACTGGAAACCATAGGAATACCATCCGTTTTCCTCATGCAGGACGGATTTTCTCCAATGTGAAACAAAACCACCATGATCTATTTGTATTGGCATGGTTTTGTTTGCAGTGGGGATAAGGAAACCGTGATCTCTTAAAATATTCAAGACTCCTAAAACACCACATGGCCATTGCTAATTTCCCAATAGTACCTCTCTAAATCAGTCTTTCGTGAGAACATCCCATCTGCTGGCAGGAGTCTTGAGTCTTTTTGCTTTTGAGTAATGGTGCTAACCTGAGTGGGAGCTGCACTGAAAGTTAACGCACCGCCTGCCTGCTCGTTTTCACAGGGACTTCAGTGAGGCTGATATTGAGCTTGTTGGGTAATTATCTGGGTTTTTTTTTTTAAAGCCAGAGCATCCTTTCATATATTGAGATTTCTGATTTCTGTTTGTGAGTTTAGCTTCAAGTTTACTGAACCATTTAATTAACTTAAGTGTTTAAACTTCTAGAGGTGTTGATTGATTCTAATCAGTGTTTTCTGCTTCTCTAATTGAAGGCTTCCTCTCTTGGACTATTGTCAGTAAAGCAAAAAAAAAAAAAAAAAAAAAAAAAAAAAAATTTTAAAGAAAAATGCTGTTTAGTCTTTGGCATAATCTAACACAAATTTTCTTGGTCCTATAATTGCATGAACTTCAGGAGGCCAGAGAGGAGCCAAGTTCTCTGTTTCCCTTGAAGCTTGAAGAGCCAGCCCCAAGGAACAACGGGCTCTTCCAACCTCTCCCCAAGACTGGGACTTCAAGCCAGGCCACTTGCAGGTCTGGCGGTTTTCACTCTTCATGCTAACTCAGCAGGGAGTGTTCTGCAGGGACATTTACCACCCAGAGAAAGCGGTTTTCTCTTTTAACAGCTCTTGTCTTAGAAAAAATAACAAAACATCACCCCACTCATCTCCCACCTCCTGTGGCAACACTCCAGGCAAATACAGACCTCACTCCCAGGAGGAGAGCCGCCCACACTGGGAGGGTAGTGAGAGGGCTGGTAGAGCACTAAATTCAGATGCTCTCAACACCTGAGCATGGTATTGACCTGCCTGTTAGACCCAGCTGGGATCTAGCGCAGCCGGCGCGCCCATGACAGAACCGCCTGGGAGCGTCCCCAGCCTGCAGACCCCAGACCACCCCTCAGCACCCCTTTTGAAGACTAGGTTTCCTGTTGCCTTCAAAAAGGTTTGCTGGCAAGCTGTTCCTGGTCTCTCCTGAGACCATTCGGTTCTAGTTGACTTCTGTGGGGCACAAAATAATGTATTATAGATATTGCATTTTTCTGCTAAGAAAATGTCAGCTGCAAAACTAGATCAAACCGCCCTCCAGTTCTTCGGTGCTGACTCATTTTAATTATTGAACTCCTCTCCCCAGAAAGTACGCTGTGTGCTGTTTGCTGAGAAGCTGGCAGTTTTAACACAATTTGGAAACTTTTCATAGATTGATCACCCTAAGAAAACAGGCAGCTGATCACCAGAGAGAATCTGCAGTTGAGATTCCTTTGCTATGTGATCACAATGAAGAAATGAGACATAGAGGGTTGTCTCCGAGGCCTCTGCGTGCAGCTGGGAGCCCTTGTTCACTGCATACTGGAGGGACCTCTTTCTAGATAGACAGGAGGCTTACCAGCTCAGCACAGCACAGATGACACATAACTGTCCCTATCTCTTAATCTGTCTCATATCATTTGTCTAGTCACTCCCTTCCAGTCATTCTCACCTGCCTTCTACTATGGAAATCCCTCAAACTTTCCCCATCTCAGGGTCTTTGCAGCTACTAGTCTATCTAGTAACTTCTGCTTTTAATCCACATTTATGGTTTGATGCCTGGATTTATGTATTTTCTTTCTTTCTTTCTTTCTTTCTTTCTTTTGGTACAGAAAGTTCACATAACATAAAATTTAAAGTTTTTTTGTAAAAACATGAATTTCAAATTGTGTAACACATCAGAACCATGGGGTTTGAGGAATTAGTGAGTGTCTGTGTCCACTCCTTTTTTGGAGGTGTTCACTCCTTTCCTATCTGGCCTTTGTCTCTCTTTCTACCCTGTCTTTCATGTTGAGGCCTTTTTTTGTGTCATTATTTTTGTGCATTCCACAAGAAGAATACCAATCTATAGTCAGTCTTTTGTGCTGGGTCCATTTCACTGAGCATTATTGACTCTAGGTGGCCCCATTTTCATTCAAACGCTTCGTATCTGTCTTTATGGCTGCATAGTATTCCACTGTGCACAGGTATCACATCTTCTTTAACCATTCCTGCATGGGTGGGCAGGTAGGTTGCTTCCAGGATTTGGCTATTATGAATTGTGCTGCTATAAACATGAACACGCATGAGTCTTTTTAGTTTGTTGACTTTCTTTTAGGAACATGCCCAGTAGGACTGTAGCTGGATCAAATGGAATTTCCATTCTCAGCTTTCTAAGGAACCTCCAGACTGCTTTCCGTAATGGTTGTACCAGATTGCATTCCCACCAGCTGTGGACCAGAGTTCCTTTTTTTCTGCATCCTTGCCAACAATTGCTGCTTTCTGAGTTCTTGATATAAGCCATTCTAACTGGAGTGAGGTGAAACCTCAGAGTTGTTTTTATCTGCATTTCTCTGGTGGCCAGTGACGAAAAACACTTTTTCATATGCCTGTTGGCATTTGTACTTCTTCTTCTGAGAAGTTTCTTTTCATTTCAGCTGCGCACTTCTTGATGGGATCATTTGTTTTAGGGGGTGTTAAGTTTTTCAGTTCCTTGTATATTCTAGATATTAACCCTTGGTCTGAAGTGTTACTGGTGAAAATCTTTTCACTCTGTGAGTAGTCTCTTCGCCTTGCTGATTGTTTCTTTTGCTGTGCAAAAGCTTTTCAATTTATTGTAGTCCCATTTGTTGATTCTTGCTGAGATTTCTGGTGCAATTAGTGCTCTGTTCAAAAAATCCTTTCCTGTCCCTGTGTCTTCTAGGCTTGTATCTATTTATCTTCAAGTAAGCTCAGTGTTTCTGTTTTGATGTTCAGTTCTTTGATCCATTTTGATAGATTTTAGTCAAAGATCAGTTGACTACGTATGTGTTTGGGTTAGTTTCAGTATTCTCAATTCTGTTCCACTGGTCCTCTTGTCTGTCCTTAGAACCAGTGTCATGTAGATTTAATCACTGTTACTTTGTAGCATTTTTTGAAGTCTGGGATTGTGATCCCTCCAGCTTTGCCCTTGTTACTCAGAATAAAGCCTGGATTTATAATAGTAGTAAACTTCGTCTCCAGATACATTTAAATTATACCTGAGGGGAGAGGTATATCTACTACCAGTATTTTTCTCAAAGTTCCTAGGTGCATTTTAATAGACTTCAAAGATTGTGAACTATTGCACTAGTGCTCCATGGGTGACTAGGTCTCCCCACTACTAAGTTCTTGATTCCAACATTCTTTCCTTAACCACCTCGTCTGAAGGAGCCTGGCTGCTAATCTCTGGCACTCCACACCTCTCACTGACTTTAATACCTCTGTTGTACTCATCACTGCCCTAAGCATTTGTTCAGTCTTTTACTTCCTGTCTTTCTCACTATAACCCAACCTTTAGTGGAGCAGGGATCTTGTCCATCTTGTTGGTGTATGTCTGATATATAATAAGTTCTCTATATTTGCCGGATGAGAAAATAAATACACAAATAATGAATGAATGAATGAATGATTAGATGAGAGAGTAAACAAGCATCTGTTCTTACAATCCAAGTTACTATCTTTGATATTGTACTCTACTTAGTAAACATCACCACTCACTACTCCAGGGGACAATACACCTACTCATTTTCTACTTTTAGTTTCTCAATATGAAGATGCAAAAAATTGTTTTGCTAACAACAAATTTATATGTCCACTGTAGATGGATCACAAGTGGCACATTGGTATTGAGAATTCTATGATGTTTTGTTACTTTATGTCCCTTTCCTCCACGTGTCCCACAAAACACATGACCATCTAAACCAACAGGCCCATACTACAGGCCTGCACAGGCCTGCACCTGTGTCCTTCCCACATCACCCCCGAGCTGTAATGGGTGTCAGAGCTCTTCCTTCCCCCACCCTATTGGCTTTCCATCTATTCTAGGCTCTTCCAGAAAAGGATTTAGGTAATGTACTGGTCTTCAGAGGAATCTGATTGAGGAACTCAAATCACCATAGAGAAATCATGGCTTATTTAAATCATTCTTTACTACTGTGAAAAATGTGTCTCAGTGTCAGATGTTTGAGCAAGTGTCAGGGACACCCAACATCCAATATTCACTCTGCCATCCAAAAGATTCTAAAATTTCACTGTAGCAGGATCCTCACGTACATAGAGGGCCCAGATAGCCTGGCTCACACCAGCCTTATACTTTAGGACAGTTTCTGAGTATACAGATGAACTTCAATTTACAATGGAGCTACATCCCAACAGACCCTTTGTAAGCTGAAATCACATTTAATACACCTGTTCTATGGGACATCCTAACTTAGCCCAGCCTGCCTGAAACGTGCTCAGAAATCTTGTATTAGCCTACAGTTGAACAAAATCATCTAATATAAGTGCATTTAACTATAAAGTAAAATGTGCTTTATGAAATTTATTTACTATTGTTCTGAATATGAAAAACAGAGCAGTCGATTGGGTACATTTTCAGGCCATCATGAATTTGCCAAATTGTAAGGGCAATCATCCCAAGCAGGGGACCAACTGCACACAGAAGGCATCCTTGTCCTCAGAACTGTGATGACCATTCATTCACTCACTTGGTAAACATTAATTAAGCACCCAGCATGTTGCTTCTGTGAGGATCTGGGCCTAAGGGAGCACCCAGAGTGGGATGGGACTTGGGACATAAGTGCAGCCTTCAGGGCAGGCCATGCTAAGTATGTGCGGTGTGGATAAAGATTTACCAGAGACAAGGAGGCTACTTGCATGTTCCTAGGTAGAAGTCTCCAGGCCTCAGGCAGGACTAAGCTTGGTGTATGACACCAGGCACTGAGGTGTCAGAAAAGAGTGAGTGGGATTAGAAAGACTGGCTCGAACAGTCAGTTCCCTGGAGATTTTGAGGGATGGGATCTGAATTGGCATCTCATTCTTAAATAGGAGAAAAGCCATCAGAGCTTCAGAGCTTTCACATTATGTTTTTAGCACACTAATTCTGGCTAGTGTGCCAAGAGAAGGCCAGAAGGGAGACAAAGGCAGGCAGGAAGGCCACTAAGGAGACTCTGTGGTCATTTGAGGTGTGTGTATTCAGAAATGAGAACAGGTTTGTAGCTGCTAATGGACCAGCTATGCTGTGAGGAACAATAAAAAAGGAGTCAATGCTCAAGGCTGTGGAAAAAAACATGTTCACAAAAGCCTGTTTCCGGAAAATGGGTCCATTCAGGAAGAAAATGCAGTCTGGATGGATCCTTAAGTGAACACAGAATCCCCCATTATCAAGAATGAATGACCATTTATGGAACACGGAAGAGATGCCAGGTCTTGAGTTAAGCATTGGGCCTACCAGACTTTGTTTCTTTTTCCAGCAACCCAGCAGCAGACATACCATGGTCTCAGAGATGAGGAAATGGAGGTTTAGAGCCAAGAGACGAGCCTGTACTGCACAGTCCATCAGTGCTGGAACCACATCTCCAGCCAGGCCTGTCTGGCTTCAGGTTCAGGCTCTCAACTACTATGCTCTACAGACTCCCTCCAAAGTACTTTTTAACCAGTCTCCATAAAAATTCTGAATTACCTTTGTTTCTCTAAAGTGTTTTTAACTATTTAACTTACTTTTTAATCCAAGAACGCTGGCTCTCACACACTTTAGGTGACATAAGAGACCCCCCACCCCAGTCCAATTCCCACTCCCTGACTTTCAGTTTCCATTCTTTCTCTCACCCAAACTCTCTACCAGAAGGTCAGCAATGGCTTCATCACTGTCTACATATTACCGGTTTCAGAGTCCTGGCTAATGTCACGATCATGTTGGCTTAGAGGAGTCCTTCTCTGGAGATTTGAGAGATGCTGTTTTTATATGTAGCAAGTTTACAACCTGTAAGTGGCTCTCTGTTGAGGCAATTTTGCATCTTCATCCCCAGATGTGGGGGAATTTATGTGCCAGCCTAAGGCCCTAACCATATTCTCCATGTATGTTCAGAAAAAAAAAATGCTAAATGGGTATCTGCTATGTGCCAGGCAGATTTTAAAAAGTGGTAGTGAGCAAACTGGTGGGTTTCTGCTTTCCTGAGACTGAGAGGCAGTCTGGTGAGTCAATCAGACATTAAACAATGGACAATCCTGCTAGGATTAAGGGGAGGAGTTTGTGTACGAAAGGGAAGAAACACTGCTTTATGTATACCCACACCAAAGGAACCATGACTTGCCTAGGAGATGAGGGAAGATGTTCTTGAAAGAAAAGTGACTAGGCTGCCATCTGAGGATGAGTGTACCTCTTCCTGGGTAGAGGATGGGGAAAGGCAACAGTGGTCCAGATTGAGGCCCTATAACTAAAGGACTACAACAAGGTTAAGGGTCAAAGAAAGCAGGTCAAACCTTCATAGAAGTTAAGAAGGACTGTATGACCTCCTTAAGAAAGTTGACATTTACCTTCAGTGGGATAGGAGTCTGTCATTAGAGGGACACATGAAAAGAAAATTGTGATGAGCTTGTTTTGTTTTTTATTGGACAACTTTGCCTACATGATAGAGAGAGGCCAGAAGGGCAAAGTGGACAGAGGGATCCACTGATGACCACTGTACTGTCTAGGCTTACACTGTGATCTTATTTTACACTTAGTGTGCCTGGACATGGAATCTCAGCATGTCTCACTTGGAACAGATACTAGAAAGCATTTGTCTAGCCTGTCATCTTTATTGTGTGAATGAAAAGGGTGTCCTAGAGGTTATTTACCCAAGACAACAGGCTAGTTAACTGCAGAGGCAACATTCAAATACAGTTCATTTGACTTAGTCTTGTGCTTATAACCACTGTTTCTGTTCCCTGAGTTTGCATGCAGCAGCATTCTTTCAAAGTAGAGTTTTGTGTCACATATATACATACATCTACTGTATGCTCAGTGTTTGGTGGTAGAAAGTTCTAAGCGCATTTTGGATGAATGAATTGAGAGGTGGATAGATGAAATCATGGATAAATGGATAGATGAATGGATTTAGAAAGATATTCTTCCACATGCTTTCAAAACCACAGTTAAAAGAGAAAAAAAAATCTTAGTGAGAATCAAACTTTATGACCTTACTTTCTAAAAAAAGGATGTCCTCTAGTCATGGAGACCATTCTTGGACACAATAAGTATGGCCTCAGAGGACACCTCCTTACCCAACTCAGTGTACTGGCAGCTCCATCCCTGAAGGAAGCTGATAAGCCCGTGGTAGTTGTTTGCAATGGCAAGCAGCCCAGGATCACTTAGGTCATGCACTGTCTCCTTATTCCTCCTGGAAAGAAGCCTAGCTTGCTAACTGTCCAAATTGAATTTTAAAAACTTTAATTAGGTCACCCATAAAGATCTGCCTCTTTCCATGGCAGAAAGCCCAGTCTCCTAAGTGTTTCCTCAGGAGCTCATCCTTTGCACCCCACTACTCCTGGTTCATCCCACACCCCATTAAGGGGAGATTCTGAATGGAATTCTCATAGAATATTATCTCCATCCACAAGAATCAGAGTGCTTTGGAAATGGCTCAGGAACAATTACTGTAATATACTCTTAATAAAAAATATTCTTTCATTTACTCCTCACAACAGTCTGAAGAATGAGGCTTTGTCCCAATATTATAAACGAGAAGAGTAAGACTCAGTGCTCTGTGGTATGCCCAATCCCATATTTGGATTCCAATCCACCCAGTTTTCTTTTAATGACAAGATATTCTAAGTGGGATGACTTCTTAGGCATAGTTATTTAGACCTTAATCATTGTAACTAATGAACCACGAAAATTTGTTTGTCACCAGCCAACATTCACTGATTATCTAGTCTACATAATGCATCACACTGAAAGCTTAGGTTTGGCCAAGTGGGCACTGCTCTCCGACCTCAAAGCACTAAATGAGGGCCCTTATTCAAGTCCGTACCTTTTCCACCATATGACCTGGAGAAAGCCATCCATCTTCTCTGATCTTCAGCCTCCTCCTCTGCCAGATGGGCACAGTAATTTGTACACAACAAATTCTCAGAAATATGTATGATACACATGAAACTGGATCCTTTTAGGGAGAGTGTATGGGTTTAAGAGATACTGGGATAATGCAGTAACCGTCTGGTTGTTACTATCTGAAATTGTAACTAACCGGTAGTTGGTACTAGCTGGATGCCAAAAGGGATAAAAGGAAGGAAGGACTATAGAAATTGGGGGTGGAAAATTCTCATGCAGCTGGCATGCAGCTGGTATCCCTGAGAGAGACAGTGACATCTGTGACACATATTAGTCTGAGACAGCTTCATGGGGAAAGAACCAAGGGTGAAAGGTCCTCATATCCCAATCCTCCTGCCTCTGATTTCCTCTCCAGGCAGACACTGGAGGAACCTCTGAGAGCTAGAGGACAGTGAACCTAGGGATTCCGTGCACACGGTTGGTCTTCCTAGGTGGAGTGGCAAAGGATGGGCAAGTGTCTGGGCTGTAAGTGGAAGCCATCGGGACACAGGACCTGCTCTACCTGCTCAGAGATAACATTAGGACAATGAAATCAGTCCACGGAGGTGAGGGCGCTCTGCAACACAGAACATTACAGCAATACCCATAACTGTATGCCAATCTGAGAAGACTTAACTGTCACCAGCCTTCTAGAAGTTACTTAGCATACCACCAAAATGGAGAACAGAGTCATCTAAATGAAGAGGCAGGGTAGAGTTTGCTTTTCTCTTCTGCAAAATGACTGAGGATTTGGGTTTAATTGTCTCTGAATCCCAGCATCCTGGGTTTGCATCTGGATCTAAGTAATCACAGCAAGTATCTTAATCTCTGTCTACCTCTGGGCTCATCTGGAATGTAAGGACTGTAAGTCCACCTCACAGAGTGATCTGGGGTATAGAGGAGACAGAAAGTGAAACTCACAATGCAAGAGTCATAGAAGGTACTCAAGAAATTATTATGGAGTGGATGGATTAAATGAATGAATGAATGATTATTAAGACCCCTTCTGGCTCCCCGATGGTAGTAATCTGATTCTGTAGTCTGAAAGGAGCTGTGCAGTTTGGACAAGGTACCAAGATGAAGGCAATATCCATAACAGAGTGGGTGGCCAGAGGTACAATGACTGCAAGGTCCACATAAAGAAGAAGTTTTAGTGGAAACAGACCACCTAATGTCTCTATTTCAACTGATACAACCTTCTATAGACTGTAACTGTCTCTATGAACATGGAGTTTGAATGTAAGCTAGCAACACTGATTGATTGTCTAATCTATCAAAATAGGGCTCTCTGGCAATGTATTAGAAATGCCCATAAAATTTCTTTCTTGGCAAGTTCCCAAATATGGATGAATAACTGAGAATTAGCTATTATGAGACTATCATTTAGGAGTATAAATAGTATTTAAAGGCTGAAGAACCTTAGGGGGGAAAACTGGTATTTGTTGTACATCTCAAGATCCAAATGATCCATTTAAGAACAAGTTCACCCTTCTTTTCACAGAGATTGTTTAGCAGAGGCAAACAAATGAACAACAAGAAAAATAAAAAATAAGTGAAGTATATACTGATGTAGTATGAATTATGTCCTCCAAAAAGATACACTCACGTCCTAACCCAGTACCTGTGAATGTGACCTTATGGCAAACAAGACCTTTGCCGATGTATTGTGGTTGGATCCTACCCAATGATTGGTGTCTTTTGAAGGAGTTTGGACACAACACACAGACAAAGTGTCAAGGATTCCCCACAACCATCAGAAGCTGGGCGTAGATGTTTTCTCCCTTGGGGCCTCCAAAAGAAACCAACCAGCCAGACACCTTAATATTGGACTTTTGGCCTCCATCATTGTGAGAGAAAATTTCAGGTGCTTTAAGTAGTTAAAGAAGTTTATGGTGATTTGCCATAGCAACAGCAACCCCAGGAGCCTGAGATATATATTATGTTGGGATGATGGCAAATGTAGTACAGAAAAGTAATCTATAGAGCAAAGCCAGAAATGAATCAAGAAGAGAAGGTTAAATATTGCATGGCTTATCTAATGTGAGAGAAACCAAAGTATAAATGGATGGAAGAACAAGTTAAAAGTGAAGATAGGAGACGGGCAGAGAGGATTTTGCAGAAAGCAAAAGGGGGTGTGGGGGAAAATGGTGGGAGAGGGGAAGCAAAGTACAAGTGAGGGACGAAGATGCATGTACATGCACCAATTCCTCAAGTGGAATGTAATTATTGTGTATCACAAATACATGCTAAAAATGGATAATTAGCAGAAAAAGTTGTAATGTATGTTAGCATCAAATCTTCAAGTTGCATATAATTATTATGTATTGCAAATGCATGCTAATGAAAGAATAACTGGGGCAAAAAGCAGCAGAATAAGGAAAGAGCTGGGCAGGAAAAGAAGGCATTGAGGAATTTGTACAAGCTTCGTCGGGAAGGTGAGACGTGAGCAGATGGAAGATGGCAAAGGACTCGTGCGGAGGTGGGAGAGGAAGCAGGTGCCATGAGGTGGAAGGCGCGCCCTGGAAGGGCCACCAGGGGACCAGTGTGACTGGAGAGTGAGCTTGCAGAGGTGGGAGACAGGACAAGAGGGCTGGCGGGCCAGACTAGAGGAGGCCTTCTAGGCCACTGCCAGGATTGCACTCTCACTCTGAGCAGACTGGGCAGCTTTGGGAGGGTTCTGACAGGTACAGTGGCATAATGGGAAATACGATTTGAGTGCTCATCCTGCCTGCAGCATAGAGCCAAGACGGAAGCAGAGCGAGTGAAGGAACAGCAACCCACGAGGAAGACACTACAACAACCCAACCAAAAGTATTTCCAGCAGAGTCATGGGTTTTTTAAGAGCACCCATTGGTTAGAGACAGGGTTAGTTCTTTCCACAGTGGCATGAGACGTGCAAGCTCACCACCCAAAGGCCAGTCCTCTGTGTACAGCCTTGATGCAAACCTGTTCTCAGACTTTAAGGAGAAAGGAAAGTTCCTGCATGCCTTTCTGAGTTTCCTTTTCTCAACCTGATGTCTACTTCACAGGGGCGCTGCTAGAATCAAATGAGCGAACATCTGCGGAAGCGTCATTGAGAAAGCACAAAGCACTCGATAAATGCAAGTGATTGTAATTAATACTAATAACACTCATCCTCTTCCCCCTGCAACTGTTCACCTATAAATACCAACAAAACAGGGTGTCATGAAGAGATGGGTCCCCATGTGGGGAGAAAGCTTGTATATACATCTGCTTGGGAGAAGTTTGCATTTAATAGATTTTGTTTGATGAGATTAGCAATGCCCTGTGATGGTGGGCCATCTGTCAAGTCATGCGAGTAGACTTGTCATGCAGAACTGGACCTTCTAAAGGAACAGTAGGCAACAACACGCAGTAAATAAAGTCATCTGATTTCCAATGCTCCTATAGTGATTCCATTAAACGATAACTGGTTTAATATTTCTACACTCTGGAGAGCTGTCTTGGCTGAAGCGAAGCAAAGAACAAGTGTGGGGACCCAAAGGACATCTGCTGGCAGACGGGCATCTGAGTTAATTGGTAGACTTGGGGGCTGTGTGAGTCTCTGGTTGGAAGAAGAGGTTGGCTCAAAGAGAGGGGAAATAATACGGAGTTTCCTCAAAATTTTTCAAAAATAGAACCAACTTTTAATCCTGTGACCACACTTCTGGGTGTATACCTGAAGGAAATGAAATCAATGTCTCAAAGAATTGTCTGCACCTCCGTGTTCACTGCAGCCACAACAGCCAAGGTGAAGGGGCACTTACGTGTCCATCGAAAGACCAAGAGAAAAAGGCATCAAGAAATTATGATGGATTATAAGTACCAAGGCAGGTAGGCAGGCAGGCAGGCAGCCAGGTAGGCAGGTAGGTAGGTAGGTAGATAGGTAGGTAAAGGGTACACAGAGGCCTAGGTAAAGATAACAGATTAGATGGATACAGACAGACACATAGGTAGGTAGATAGAATATTATCCAGCCTTTTAAAAAATAAGGATTTTCTGCCACCTATAGCCACTAAAGTCATAAAGGCAGGGAATAGATAGAGGCATCACGGGGAGGAAAATGAGACGCTGGTTAAAGAGTACCAAGTTTTAGCTGTGCAAGATGAAGGAGGTGAGGAAATTCCATATTCAGCAATGTGACTATATTTAACAATACTATACTGTTGATTTATTTGACACTTGTTATGTGAATAGATCTTAAATATTAAAATATTTTTGAAAAGTACCTATGGGGGCTGAAGAAATAGCACAACGGTTAGAGTGCTTGCTCTGTGCTAGATTTCCCAGCACCTCATAAACCTGGCATGGTGTCATATGTCTGTAATTTCAGTATTTGGGAGGGTGAGGCAGGAGGATTGCCCTGAGTTTGAGGCCAGCCTGTGCTACATAGTGAGCTCAGCCTGGACTACAGAGCAAGAACCTCCCTCAAAAAAAAAAAAAAAAAATCGTATCTATGTAAGGTGAAGGATCTCGTAATACTGCCAGATTATGATGATTACTACATAATGAATACAAATATCAAAGCATCAAGTTGTATCTTCTTTCCTTTTATGTAACTGCTGTTTTCCAAATATCTAAATAAAGCTAGTGAGGCGGCAGGATAATGTTCTAAGTAAAATAAAAGCAACCTTGAGAGGCTTGGCACAGGCACTGTTTTTCACCCCAGGTGAGCCATAGACACAGAAGGCCGGGAAGGGGCTTCTTCCTGGGAGGTTGAGGCCAGCACAGAGACAGCAGAAAGGAGGTTGCGGCAGCAGAGGGAGTATCCGCTGTACCTGGCAGGGAAGCAAAGAAGCCACAGTCTGCAAAACACAGCAGCTGCCCGGGCAGCACAAGAACATGCCATCAGGTCCCCCACCACAGCAAGTGAGAGAACAGGGGCAGGTTGCTCACCTGGGCCCTGCAGGTCTTATACATGACTGGAGACTCTGTAGTAGTGGATTGCATCCACTTATGCATTTAACTTACTTATCACTTATTCAATAACTCTTTGTGGAGTGCTCTCCACGTACCATGCTCTGTATACAACAGAATATAAAATACCAAGACTTTGGCTCTCGTATGGTTTGCGTTCTAGCAGTGGGAGATAGGTACTAAATAATAAAAGCAAGGAGACATACACGGAGATGGTAAAATCACAGGAAAAGAAAAGGAAGCTAAGAAAGAGGTCTCGGGAGTAGCATGAATTGGGATAGAAAACAATATGAAAGCCAGAAAAGTCCTCATCGAGGAAGAAACACGGAGCCAAAATTCAATGTCTTTGGACATCTGAGGGAAAAGTGTTTGGGAAAACAGGCCAGGAACTTACCTGACGGATGTGAGAAATGGCTGAGAAACCCACGCAGCTGTAGAGGAGTCTGTAATAGGGATTGTGTCATAGGATATAAGCTCAGTGGAGAACGGAACTTCCAAGCCAGGTAGGACTTCATTTTTATTTAAACTTCATATTGAGGCAGAGCTACATGTCAATATCCCAGCTTTTCTGATGAGACAGAGATACAAAAAGTTTAAGTAACTTGCCTAGATAGATACGGCTTGTAAGTGAAGGGACGGTCTAGATCCGACATAATTTTTCCCCACTATATCAGATTGTTATCTCTTATAAGGCTCATATTAGATATTTACCCATGCACATCAATTAAAATCAAGACCAGGTGATTTCCTAAACCTTCTTCCATAGCTAAAACACACAGAAACTGAAATACACACACTGTTATGTCTGTCATGTTCACCATTTAAGAATTCCTGTTGATAGGGTTTTTTTAAATTAGAATTATCTGAAAGTGACTAAGGTCAATTTGAAATCAAGGACGCCAAAGGTGCATGGAGCACACAACCACAAAGAATAATTTCTTTCATAAGTGGTGTTGGGGTAACTGGATATTCATATATAGAAGAATAAAACTAGTCATTTGTCTTATGCCATATATAGAAATCAACTCAAAATGTATTAAAAATTTAAAGATAAGATCTAGAAAGGGGAAAAGCCTTACAATATTGGTCTTGGCAATGGCTTTTTCAGATACAAACATAAAAGAATAGGCAAGAAAAAAAAACCAGACAAACGCAATTACATCAGTATGAAATCTTCTGCAAAGCCAGACAGACAATCAAAAGGAGAAAGAGGCGACTCATAAAACGGGAGAAAATATTTATTAATTATACATCTGAAAAGGGTTGGCATCCAAAATACATAAGAAACTCAAACAACTCAACAGTAAGAAATTAAATAATCTAATTTTAAAATGTTTGAAAGATTTGCATAGGTATTTCGCAAAAGAAAACATAAAATGGACAACACATATATGAAAAAATGTTCAGAGTCACCAGTCATCAGAGAAATGCAAATTAAAATCAAAATTAAATATCAACGCATGTCTATTAGAAGGTTGAAGAGAACTTCAAGAGTTAGAACAGTAAGCCCAGATTTTATACTGCTTGGGGTGAAAGTCATGAGATGTGTTTAGGCAAGGGAGTGGCATTGCTTGGTTTTCATTTTAAGATTGCTCTGGAGACCAGGAGAAGGGAGCGGAGAAAAACCACACATAAGCCAAGTCTGATTAAGCCTTTCAGGGGTCCAAGTTAGACTTCATGGTAAGACAGTGTTGGCAATTTTCAAGTTAGATCTAGAGAATTTTCTGATTGAGAAGGTGAACATAGGGAAGAGAAGAGACAAAACTAGAAACAAGTTTAAGACTAAGAACCAAAGCAACTGTTGGATGGGGAAGGCTGGGTGTGGATCAAGGATGATAACCAAACGTGTTTGGCCATACTAAATCTGAGATGCCAGTCATGCCTCCAAGGGGAGATATTATGAATGCAGTGGGCTATAGATGTCTAAAGCAGCGGTTCTTAAGCTTAGTTAAAACTGATGTCTGCATCTCCTGACAGTGAGAAAACCTAATTTAGTAGTTCTAGAGTATGGACTTTAGGATTTTGGGGGCTCCCACTGACACTAACATGTAGAAAGCTTTGAGACCCACTGAGCTAGCTCAAGAGACAGGTTCAGTGGAAATTGCATTTTGGGGGGGTCATCAGACAAAGTACTGATTGAAATTCCCTATAGAAATCATAAGTTTGGAAAAGAGAAAGCCAAAGTCCAAGCCCTGGGGCTCCTCCATATCCTGAACACCCACAATCTTTGGAGCAGTTCAATTAATATTGAGAGCTTAAACAGGGATCCAGCAAAGGAACCTGAGAAGCAGCAACCAGAACCATTTTTGTGTGACTTCGTGGCATTCACTTCGTGAATGCAAGAACTGGCCTGGTCACTGTCTCATCTCTGGCTCCTTTGCAGCTTTTGCAACAGCAGAGACCAGTTTCCCCAGCCTTGCTTGCCTGTCCTCAACTGCTCGGCTGTGGCCAGGGGCTGTGTCTATTCCCCGGTTGGGGTAATGCAAATCAGTTCATTTAGCAGCTGTTCCTCCTTCTGATTGTTTGTTCCAGGACGTATTATTCTACATTTGTCCACATTAAACTGCATTTTATAATCCATTATCCCAAGTCCTTCCATGATCTGGGATGCTCTGCATTTGATAGCAAGGCTCAGTGATTTGTGGTGTCTGCAAAAGCTGTCATTTGCAGATTTGAAATCCTTCCTGCAAGGCTATTACATGGGTCATTAGCATCAAGAACACACAGTGGCTGTACCGGGTGTCTTTGCTGAGGCAGGAAGAGACCTGGAGCCTGGACATGGAGTTGTTTCCTTTATCCAGGTGACACAATGACACCAAAGCACTCCCTCCCCATCCAGCCTATGGGGCTTCCCCTCCTGTCCTGACAATGACACCAAAACAGTATCTCAAATGATCTGCAGCCCCCAGAAATTTCAATAATTTAATAAACTGCTCACACCAGCATGTCTCTGGCTCACGATAATGAAGCTGGGTATATTCTCCAGCCATCTCTGGCCTAATTGCAAGGGACACCTCGGCAGATCAAACTGAAGTGGCATTCTCGCTTATGAATCCCCAGGGAGGTATACCTAGTGAACGGCTTCTCCCTCCGCCCAACAACTTACTATGATTTGCCTTTGACCTACGGGTAAGACTTGGCGGGGGTGGCGGGGCGGAAGGACACTTGAGTATCTATTGAGTACTTCATCAGTCAGGAATTGAAGGCCAGGGGTGAAGTACAGAAATTAAAATATAAACTTACCCGCCTAAACTTTTCTTCCAAAAAGCCTGTATAGCTCTTCCTCTGCTGCTTCTAATGAGATTTTACTTCATTATTTTGGGCCTATAGTTTTTTTTAATATTTTAAAGCATTGTAAACGCTTCTTGGAACACTGAGAAATAACTAGTCAAAAAATCAATTTGCTTTCTTCACAAATACTTACAGAGCACTTGGGTGAACACTAACGTACAGGGACACGTTGGCATGAGCAAAACCCTAGGGTCATGGTGAGCAAATTAATACCAAGGACTATGGTTTTAAATTGTTGTTTGTATTTTTTTCTAAATATTATTCCTGAAATTCTCCCTTTTTCCCTAGAAGTCCAGGCCATACAAACTGTCCTTTCCAGCCCAGACAATTTCTGGCCCCCAGGAGGCATCTAGGACGATGTGGCCATATTTTAGGGTGTCACTATTTCTTGGGAGGAAGATTGGCATTTCGTGCCAACTGGATGCTAGATGCCCTACAGTGCTTTGGACTGACCTTCACCAACATGCCACCAGCACCCCACCGGTAAACAATGAAAGAGGAGGTGCACTGGAGGTGCAGGGGTGCATTAGAGGCGCAGCTGCCTTAACACATCACCAATAACTTGATGGCTTGAAACAACATATACTTATTGTTTTGTCTTAAATCTAGTGTTCCTAAAAGTTTCAAGTGTTTGGAAGGTGATTGGATCATGCGGCTCTCATGCTCACTCCATTGATGATTTCATGCACGACTAGGAGGTGGGGCCTGATTGGAGGATGGGCCACTGGGGGAGTGGCCTGGGAGGGTATATTCTTGTCTGTAGCTCTTCTTTTTTGTCTCTCTGCTTCTTGGCCGCAGCGCAACGAACAGCGCTCCTTTGCCATGTCTTCCCGCCACTGCTACTTCTGTCTTGAAGCTGACCTTCCATGCTGGTCTCTGAAACTATCAGCTAAATCCAACCTCTCTTCCTTTAATTTGTAGGTGTCAGGTATTGTGTCCCAGCAATGTAAAAGTGACTGAGATATTTGTTTTCTGAACTCTAGAAATTAGAAGCCCAAAATGGATTTCCCTGGGGAACTACTATGGGTGGGTTGGTAGGGCATCGTTCTCTGTGGAGGCTGTAGAGGAGAATCCATTCCAAGTTAGCAGTGGCAGGTCAGACTTTCTTGTGCTGTGTCTCTGCAGCTTCTACCTCATATGTTACACTTCCTCTGGTTCCCTTCCTGCTTTTCTCACTTACAGAGGTCCATGTGATTACATTGTGCTCATCTATGTAATCTAGGATCATTTCTCCATCTCGAGATCTTTAAGCACATTTGCAATGTTCTCTTTTTCATGCGAGATAAAATATTCACAGGTTGCACAGAGTAAAAAACGGACCTCTTTGAGAAGCCACAGTAGGCTGGGACAAACATTCAAATATTTGCTTGTCTGAAGGTGCAGTGACAGTGTCATCCACCAGGAGGTGCCCTCGGGTGATGTGGCCAACCCTCTGTTAACGTCACTACACTGTGATCTGGGTCGTTTTCAATTATCAGTCTAGGGAAGCATCTGCTGACACATCATCAGGAGTTTGAAAACACATGAACAGATGACTTTGGAGGCTGGGCCTGCCCTGGAGTTTCTTACATTGCGTTGTGGCCATTGACAGGGAACACAAATCTTACTTTGTCAATAAATGTGAATTTCTTCTCTTCATATTGACTGTACGATCAATGGGAAGTGCTCCAGAGGTGAGAAGCAAAGTTCAGAGCTTTATTATTCATTGCACAAAAAAAAAAAAAAACTGACTATAAAGATAATTGGGCATCAACTTCATTAGGACTCAATAATATGAAGACCTCCCAAGAGGATCTACCATGTATGAAACTCTCCCCATCTGTTATCTCATTTGATCCACACAATGAATCTGGAGGAAGCTGGAGCAAGTATTTTTTTATCACCATTGTACAGATGAAAAAAACTGTGACCAGAAGAGCTTTAATAGCTCACCGGAGGTCACAGAGCTAATAAACCACAGAGTTATAACTCAAGTCCTTAGACTCCAGTCCCAGGGGTTTTGTCCTCTCCACCACACCAACTCACTAAGCTCTCAGGAGCTGATATGCAAAGGAGAGACCAATTTTAAGCCCATCTTGCCTGAATCTTAATTGGACCTGTCATTTCTAAGGTGGTAGCAGGAGGCCATGAAAAGGATTTAGAAGCAGAGGTCAGGCAATGCCACATCTCCACACTTATAACTTGAGGATGATCAATTAAAATTTAATGAAGTGTTTTCCAAACTAGCCTGATTATTAGGAACCCCTAAAATCATGGGTAAAGGTACCAATTTTCAGGTTTTCCCAGTGTCGGGTTCAGTAGGTCTGGCAGCAGGGCAAAGATGTCCAGATGTATAATCAGAATGCCTGGTGGTTCTCATAAGCTGACAAGTTTGGAAAAGAGCCATCCACAGGATTCTTGTGTGAATTACATATGATGATATAACAAACACCTGGCACTGTCCTGCCCTTCAGGAACATCATTTTTCTTTTCTTCTTCCTACCTTTAGCAAGGATTGTTGTTGGTTTTTTTTTTTTTCATTACTTTTAATTATTGGTGTCAGGAAGACAAGTTTATGTTTCCAATGATTATACAAAGTTACAGAACTTCCCCATAGAGAACATGGCCTTGCAGGGGAACAGGGGCACGGGGGAAACCCTTTGGGAATAGCAGTAAATGACTATTAAAAGAAAGAATCCAATGAATTTATCGAATTCCCTTCTCTTTGCTCTTCCACGGTGAGCAAACATATCTCGCTGTCCCCTATCCCCTTTAGCCAGGAAGCAGGTCATCTGAGCACATTTACTTCACTTATCTGCTGATTTATAAAACCCACCTTTTGCCTTGAGCTTGGAACACACTACACTCAAGCAACACTCCCCAGACAATTAGTCTTTCCACCGAACCACATCCCCTGAGACAGGACTGGCCAGCCTGCCTACCGTGGCAAGAGGAACTTTTATTTTGTCTGTAGTTTCAGCGTGTGTGTCCGCCCAGCTTTCAGAGTAAACTCTAACATAAATCAACCCACCCTCCCTTCTTCTCAGTCTGGTTGTGCTGCTACAGGCTTCAGAGAGACGCCACAGCAGCGCTGCCTGGAGAGCTGGTGAATGATTCGCTATTTGACAGGCAGAGTTTCAGGACCTATCTTCCCTAGATGGGACTAGGTGAGACCTTTGGCAGGTGGAAGCATCTGTCTATGCCAAGAGAACGAAGACAATGCCTTGTTTCTACCTGCCTGGAAGACCTAGGATATGCTTAGCCTAGAGTAAAAAACCCAGTGTGTTTTGGTAGGTGCAGGCTGCAGTTTCAGGTTTGTGCTATGGAGAGCTTTACTTAGACAAACAGCAAAGCAATTCCACTTTTCTTTCATTATCCCAAAGTGTTTGGCTATCTTGCTCAACAGTTAATTGTCTAAACCAGTGCTTCTCAATCAAGGGCAGTATTCCCCTCAGTGAACATGTGGCAACATCTAGGAACAGTTTGAGTTGTTAGACCAGGGAGGATGCTGCTAGCACCTAGAAGGGCCACGGCCATCGGAATACATCTTCCTGTGCACAGGACAGCACCCAACACAAAGAATTATGCAGACCAAAATGTGTGCATATGTCAAGGTTGAGAAGCCCCACCTTACACTGATCACTGCCATGTTTGGCTAAAATTGGCTCCGCTCATATTTTCTGAACCAGCCTGTGATAGCAGCACCAGTGGCAGCAGAATCAGTCTGTCTCCCTTGAAGCAAAGAGAGGAGACACACTTACTGAGCATTACCATGAGCCCTAACATTGAGTCCGTCCCACCGTCCTGCATCTTATCTCAAGCAATCCTTACAACAATCCTTTATTAAATGAACTTTGAAGATCCAAAAATAGTGGTTAAGAAAATTGAAATAATTTGCCCACATTCACTCAGATAGGAGAAACAAAGCTAAAATCATAACTAGCTCTTTCTAATTACAAAACCAGCCATCTAGCCACTACTGCAGATTATAGCTGGGAGAGCAGTCATATATAAATGATCGTGACTGGTCTTCACCCACCCAGCTTGCAAATCTTATATTTCATGGGTGCTATAAATACCACCTAAACTTTAGGCTGTTTTTGAGTTGGTATACTGTCCTGGTTTTCTAGTTCTTCTAGAACTTAGAGAGGAACATAGAAGTCTTTTGGTCTAACCGCTAAGCACACAAATCAATATACAGGTAAGTTGCATTTCTTACACTGAAAAAAATCTCATTTTCTATACCTTAACCGCTGTCATTCCATACCACAGAAGAGTCCCCAGCCTGAGTGCACTGATGAAGGCGTGGTTGGCACTTAGGATAATTCATTCAACCTTTGCACACAACAAACTTGTGCATCTCTCTGCAAATCCTTCAGCGTCCATGACTCCCTGCCCAGTAAATGTCAGAAGATGTTCTCAGATTCTGTGACAACCAAAAACACATGTCAAACACACATGACACATGTCAAATCCCTCCCTGTGAAAGTGTCATTCTCCAACTTTGGGAGCTACTAAGTTCCAGATCCTCACCGAAGTCATGCCCTCTAATTTCATGCTGGACTTGGTTACTACTCCGAGATCCTCACCCAACCCCTATGCTCATGCCCAGTTGATTCCATCTTCCAGAGTTGGGAACAGGATTTTTGTGTCCATTTCTCTTTCCGATGTAGATGGAAACTTTAAGGATGTTGTGCAGAAGGCTGGCTTGTTAAAGGCCTCAGCATTGAGATCTGCAGTCACACCACCTGTTTTCCTCATGCCAAACCTTTCCACTTCCTAGATTTCCTTCTTCCCCAAAGACTGTCACTATAGTCCTACTCACTAGTCATAACACTTGGGTGCCCTTCCTCTGTGAAATTGCCCCTGGTTGGTTTATGCTATGGTTTGGATCAGGAATGTCCTCCAAAGCCTCCTGCATTTGGACATTTGGGAACAGCTGTGGGTTCCATGGGCTATTAAGAGATGGGGCCTGGATGGAAGGTCACTGGCTTGACCCAGAGTTGGTGGATCCGTGGGACATGACCCGGAAGGGGATGTGCTAGCTCCACCCTCCTTTGCTTACTTGGTTCCCTCTTTGCTAAACCATGAACAGGTTCCTCCAGCTAGGCCTCCAATTGTGTGCTTCCACCACTGCAGGCCACGCATGCATGGACTGTGAGCTTCAATAAGTCTTTCCTCCCTTAAGTTGTGGATGTTGGGTATTTTATCCCAGCAACAAAAGAGTAACTAAGGCAATTCAGGAAGCAGGGAATGGTTTCTCCCTCTTTCCTGAAATCCCTATGTCTTCATGCCAGAGATAGACAAACTTTCTTACAGAGAGCCCGATAGCAGATATTTTAGATTTTGCCAACCACATGGCTCCAGTTGCAACTAATCAATCCTGACATTGTAGTAGGAAAGCAGCCACAGACAAAATGCAAATAAATGGCTGTGACTGTTCCAATGAAACACTTTTTATAGATCCTGAATTTTGAAATTTTTTGTGACTTTAAGTCATCATACAATGGGATTCTTCCTTTATTCTGTTTGGATTATTGTCTACCATTTTAAAATGCTTTCTTAGTTTCGGGAGCCATGTAAAAACAGGACATCACTTCAACTCTTCTTCACTCTGTCATGAGTCTCCCAAAAGCTTCTGTTCCCATTTTCTAGCTAACCTATTAGGGAGGAAGAAAACGTACTGTATACCTGAGACACTGTTTTGTTAACTAAGATAAATACACTTGAATTTGAGGGACACTCTGGATGGGCCCAGGTTATTCGATAGATGAGAACTGTGAATTGCATGCCCCTGGTTTGTTCCCTAGAGATGTTTGCTGCATCCCACTTTCCCATTGTTCTCATGGTGGCATCACGCCGTTCCCGTGGCCCCATCCCACATACTCAGCTTGCTCTTAGAAGCTCCTGAGCTGTTAACAACTTTCCTAGTTCTTGACTTTTACCCATAATACCTGGACCAGCCAGGCTGAGTTTCTCACCATGTACACTTTCTGGAGGGCTTTCCATCCTTCTCCAAGTGCCCCTGAGTGGACTGAGAGGTTTCCAGTTGTAGCAAAAAGAAACAAGTAAGAAATCCTTTCAAATGATTTTTCCCTGCAAAAATACCTCCATCAGCCATTTGGACTCAGCCCTTCCTTCTGTACTGCTTTTTAACTATATGTAACTAGATGTTTTTTTATTTTTAAATTTCAGTGAGATTAAGCATTTTAAAGCTAATGATTCTGTGGCATTTAGTACATTCATAGGGCTGTACAGTCATAAAATGTGTCTAGTTCCATAAACATTTTCATCACTCCAAAAAGATACCTCATATCTTAACAGTTACTGTTCATTCCTCCTGTCCCCAGCCTCTGTCACCACCACTCTGCTCTAGGTGTTTATGTACATATGTATTCTGAATGTTTCATGTAAGTGGAGCTATACAACATGTGAACTTCTGTGTCTCTGTTCTTTCACTTAGTGTATTCCCAATGTCTCGTCACATTATAGAATACGTTAGTAATTTATTTCTTTTTAAGGCTGAATAATTCCCCACTATCTGGGTATGCCATAGGATTGGTCGCTTCATCCACTGATAGATATTTGGATTATTTTTACCCTTTGACTACTGGGGATAATGCTGCCATCAACAAGGAAACACAGGTTGTTATGTGAGTAACGCCTTTTAGTTCCTTTTGGGTGTACACATAGGAGTAGAATTTCAGGACTATATGGTAATTCTGTGTTTAACGTTTGAGAAACTGCCAGACTATTTTCTTGTGTATTTTAAAACTGAGTGCTTACCCTGTATCAAACCCTAAGCTGACAAGTTTGTGAGCGCCTAGGCAGATAGTGAATATCTAAAAAGATGCTGGGATAATAGGGACAGCAGTCACCCAAGAAGTCTTAATCTCTATCTTACTGTCACATGTCACAGTTGCCCTTGGCTGTCACGCTGTCACAGAGCATTGTGCCGTGGCATGCACTCTACAGGAGACCTGCCATCACACTGCAGGCTGCTGTGCATGCTAAGGAAATCCAGTCCTGGGAATTCCTGAGCTGAAAGCTTTGCACAGGGCATGAACCTAAGAAGACTCTTCAGGAAGAGATGCCTGGAACAGTGGGGCCTTGCTGCTGTAAGCAAAGGGCGGCACGCAGTTCCCTAAAAAGCCAAGTGTGTGGCACATGATTCATTTTCTGTAAAGGAGGGCAAATGCTAATCTATCCCTAAAGCAAGTCTGCCTCGCTCAGTTGGCAGCCAGTCATCCTGCTAACGTGAGCAGAGGGAAGGTGGCCCTAACAGGGCACGTAGGTCCACCCCAGAGCTCTGCAAGCTCTAGTGATCCTTGGGATCCAGAGCCACTCGGACCCAGACATGCTGACGCAGCAGGTGAGGGTGGGACCCTAGATTCTGCATTTCTTGTCAGCTCCTAAGTGATGTCCGAGCTGATGCTACCACTCACAGTACACACAGTGAGGTGGAATCAAGAGGGCCAAAGTCAGTGAGCAAATAAAACAGGTAGCTGTGGCAGATTGCTAAAGACTTCCTGAATGACATAAGCCCCTTGGTCTCATCCTGTTTCTAGAAATTTGTCATTACAACACCATCTATGAATCTTTAACTCAGTGCTGAGCACAGGTAAGTGCTCACATTAAAAAAAAAAAAAGTTAGGTGGTTCCTCATGAAGTTAATACAAAATCACTGTTTAACCCAACAATTCCGTAGGCACATCCCTGAAAGAATTGAAAACAGCTACTTGTGGTGATTAAGCCTCTTTGTGGCAACATGATTAGCTCTGGGATTTGCCCAGGCAATGAGTGTCACTATAGTCCTACTCACACCCATTTCTCGGTGTGTCTGGGTAGGTCCTGGAGGCATGATTTGGGGATCTATATCTGGTCCCTCAGCCCTTCCTCTCAGGCACTGTTCCCTGTTCCATCTCTCAGATAACACAGACTAAGCAGCTTTGCTCTGCCACATCTTTCCTTTATGAAGTTGCTGTCTAGAGTCAGCCAACCATGGACTGAATTCCATGAAACTGTGAGCCAAATTAAACTTCTCCTCCTGTACGTTGTAGGGGCTGAGTAACGTGTCCCAGCCATGGGAGAATTCACTAACAGAATTCTCAACCAAAAACATGTGCACACGTGTAGTCCACTTTAAGGAGCCCCAGCCAAACTTATTTGTGCCAAAACCCTTACTAGCCAGCAATTGCTGGCTTATCATGAACACTTAGGGCACTAGCAATGATCACAGTGCTTTGTGACCCAGTATAATATTTGTAGTTTAAAGCAGAGTGTTCCCATCAAAGTGCGTCCCACTGTGACTATCACGCCTGCATCCAGGTGAGAAAATTTTGGAACCACTGGTCCAGAGAATTGGGAACATTAAAAGAATCACAGATTTTGTTCACATAGCTCAGACCACACAGCTGTATTAACAATGATGCTAATTCCTCCTCCAAACACCAGGGCAGGTTGGGGGCTGTGCTTTCCAAGGCTTCCATGAGCCAGGGATCCCCTCCTAGCAGCTGCCTTCGTGAGCGCGGTGCTCAGCAAAGTGGAGCTTTTTACCTCCATGGCTTGTCAGAGCGCGTCTTCTATGAAGCAGCACACAGCCTCCTGAAGATGGTTTTCTATGCTTATTTAAGGCAACCAAAGGCAAAAGACTCCCTGCTAAAGATGAAACGGGACCCGTGTTAATTCCATGTTAATGACAGGCGAGCAATTTTTCTTACAGGAAATAACTAGTTACCTTAATCATTTTAAGTAATTATGAGCAGCCGCCTAAAAGGGATGGCTGTGCTTATCACAATACTCACACAAAAGGAAATGGAGACATGAATAACAGGACCTTAAACAGATTTCTGGCATCTTCCTTCTGGGTGGTATTAAATGGTATTAATCTTTTTAACTGACTTCAATCCTGAGACCACAGCCGCGTGATAAAATGTTAAGTGAACGGCTGGAAATAGAGGTGGTCTTGCCAGATTTATTGTGGCAATTTACCAACAGCCAAAGCGCGCATCACTGCTGTGAGGAAGGCCGTAGAAAAGGAAGAATGGCAGGTAGATGTATGGATTAATTAATAAAATGCAGATAAGAGCATTTGCCCCAATACTAATACTTCTTCAGAAGCTGCTCTCTGTGTCTCTGTGATATACTGTTCGTTGCCTCGTCCCATCCCCCGAGATAATGATCAAGGTTGGGAAATGAATGAAACGCGGGTGGCTTCATCCAGATCGCAGTCACACAATAAAAAAGAAAAAGTAACCGCAGAAGAAGAATAAAGTGCTTGTTGCAGGGGTTTACAGTTTTAGAGCATGTCGAGTCATTTTTTTCCTAAGTAAGAGGATTGTTTTTCTTTCCTGGGGTGGTGGTGCTTTGTGAAAGAAATTGGCTTGATCAACTTAAGAAAATCATTCACATCAGCCAGTGTATTTAGTGCCTAGGATATGTCAGGGGCTGTGAAGGTCCCAGGGAAATGATCTCTGTAAGCTGCAGTCCCACCTGCAAGCAGCTGGCTCTCGTTCTACGAAGGGGTGTTTCTATAAACAAATCATCATGTGGAACAGTAAAGGGCTTAAGAAAGAGGTAAGACGTAGACGCGAGGGTGGCCAGGAGTCAGGCATGAGCACCTGCAGTGTGAAGTTTGAGCAGGTTTTTGAAGGATGAATAAGACTTTGCCAGATGAACCCGGGTGAAGGACTTTCCAGGTAGAGCCAGGCATGTTCAAAAATGGGTTGTGCCGGCATGCAGCTGCCATAGCTTGGCACTGGTGTTGTGGACTGCTGGGCAGGGCAGGGAAAGATACGGCCTTTCTGTTTGTGGAGAAGAGCTTAGGGGGTTTCCAGAGGAGTGTGAGGTGCCATAGAAGGGTCCCTAAGCAGGAGAGTGAAATCTTTAGATTCAGCCATCTCGATGGCTGCTCTGCGGAGACTGGCTTGAGGGGATGTGAGATTGGAAACGGCAAAGCCTGATGGGAAAGTGTTGTAATAGTCTAGGTAAGATGTGCTGAGGCCCTGTGCCAAAGCAACTGAATAAAGCAAAGGAATAAAGAGAACAGAGGCCATTGTAACCACTGTTAGAAACGTGACTGAAATCCACAGGAATGGGTGATGATGACTGGGATCTCATGAAGAGGCTCCTGTGCTTCTGCATTTATAAACACAGTTCCGGGAGGGTGCTGAGTGTTTAAGAGGGGACAGGAAAAGAGGAGTGGTCCGGAAGGGGTTCTTAGTGGTGGCACAAGGAGCTGGGCTTGTGGTAGGCCAGGCTTAGAGTGCAAAGTGGCAGGGCAGCAAAAGATGAGGCCATATTTGGAACATAAAGCTTCATGGTACTCACAAGTCTCCCTCACCAAGACACAGTGATTTGATACCACCGGTTGGCAGGTAGTCCCAAGTAAGGCTAGAGGTCTGGTAAGGCTTTTCAGATCATGGGAAAGAGCCTGGCCATTTTCCAGAGAAAAGTGAGGATCCACAGCAGTGCTCCTAAGCACACAAGCAAAACCTTTAGGCAGTTCTCTGAGACTGCCCTGGGCTGTCCTGCGTTTCTACCACCAGGATTCTCAGGGTCCCCAAGAAAGTGAATGAATCCAGGAGAGGCCCAGTGCTGAGGTGAAGAGGCTTGCTTTTCTCATCTCTGCTCAACCTTCTTCTAAATCCCAGTACGGATAAAACAAAGAAAGGCCCTTTCTGGCACCTATCCAATACACAACTAACTGTTCAACTCAAAAAGACCTACAAGAGATGTGTGTGTTTTGTCTCAGCCCAAGACAAAGTTGAGAGTCTCTGCCTCAATTGCACTTAAGGTTACTCTCAGATAACATAAGTCATGAGAATTCTTCCAGGTCTCCCATCCTGCAGGGCTCACTGAAAGTCCCCACTAGGAAGTTGCTAGACCTTGGGGAGCTTATGTTAGCTATGGAGAGAGATGAAAGTAGGGCAGGGCTCTGGCCTAACGGGTCCATTCAATTCAGCTCCATTGGCAGAACTGGGCAGAGTCACTGAATGAGGTTTCTGTAGATTTTTTGCAGCCTTTCCTGAGATACTGGAGAGACTCTAAAACTGAGGTAAGGGCTCACTTTCATTTTGGCTTCTGGTTAAGAGACAGGCTCTGAAATTAGGCTGCCAGCATTCAAATTCTAGCTCTTCTGCTTATTGGGAAAATGAAATAGTAGGCAACTACTTCATTTCTAAGCTTGGGTGCTCCCACCTGTAAAACAGGAATAGTGAAAAGATTCTTGGAGTGCTCGTTGCCTGAATTTATACAATGTATACATATATCGCTTTACAATATCGTGGCATATAAGCATGCACAAACATTATATACAATATCAATTTTTAAAAATTACCTAACCTAATTGGAAGAGTCAAATAAGATCATACCAAGTACCATCTCCAGTATACAGTACAGAACTCAAAAATGTTAGCTATTTTTATAGTATTGGACTACTTAAGATAATTGGTCCTCATCCAGCTGTTCATCTTTTAATTGTAAAACCCTGACCAAAAAAAAAAAAAATAGGACTATTAACCTTATAGTCACACTGTGGTCCTGTATGTATTGGAACTGAGCCATCTTCATAGTGGTGGCAGTGGCAGTAATGAGAGGTGTGTGTGTGTGCATGTGCATATGCACACATCTGTATCTAAATGTATGTGTATTTTGAGGAATAGATAATAAAAAAATGGAGCAGAGGAAAACTTCAGATTCATGAGCACAAGTTGTTTGTCTGGAATAGCCTGGTTGCTTTACATCATGAATTAATACAGTTCTTACAACACCTGGAGTATTTGCATCTCCTTGGGGACCACATGGCTTAGTAACTAATGCTTTGTCTTTAGCATCAGGCACAAGCCCTCTCTGTAATAACCCTCTCACCTGGACTCACTACTTAACATCTTTGTAACTCAATTTCCTTGTCTTTAAAATAAAGGGATGATAAGGTTCTGTTCCACAGAGTTTTGTGAAGAGCAATAGACCATGTGTGTGAACTGGCTTGGAAGGTCCTGGCTCACAAAACAGGCTCCATAATGTGCAGGCACGCCAAGCGGAAGAAGCAGCTTGGACAAAATCTAGGGATGAAAGCCAGGGATCTGAATTCAAATCTAGGATCCTTCACTTACCAGCTGAGTGAATTCGAGTCTCCAGTTTCCCATATCTGAAAGAGGGCTTCAGAGCTTCTTGGCCTGATTGAGAAGGTCCAAAGAGAAAGCAGATGTAAACACGCATCATGACGTCACAAAGCACTCAATGTGTGAGTGGGTCTTCTCCCTCCCAGAGCTGAGAGTGGTTTGAGGCAACAACTGGAACATTTTGGAACTGCCTGTCCCTGGAGCGGAGCCTGAGACAGAGTGTCTACTGCCTCTCTGTGGGTGAAAACCACACTGTCCTCTCTCACCTGGGGACTGCCCTGGCTCTGGCTATATAAGGAACAAAGACATCCTCCCTATTTCATCAGCAAACCCAGTTCTATTGGAAGCAACTTCTGCCCTGGCAAATGGCAAAGACTCCAGATGAAGCCAGGACGTTTGAGGCAAACCTTTTGCTGAATGGCAGAGCCTGGATGACAGGGATCATAAGGAAAATGAAAACTGGGATCTTCCCGAAAGAGAGCAGGCCCAGTGGTTCCCAAGGAATGCCATGGTGCTGCCACATGCTCACAGATAGGCTTGGAATGGATGTTGAAGTCTTAATATAGACTGCCCACATGCCTGTTCCCAAGTGCTGTCAGCAAAGTGCATCTTTGTCCTCCTCCCAGAGTATATTTTGGGAGCCTGGGACAAGAGTGCCATCTGGGCTTCCCTGCAGTACAGTGAGAGGAACATGGCTTTCCTGCCGTCTGTTTCCTTTCTCCACTACCAGCCTCAACTCACCACTCTGTAGAGGATCAAAGGATCCTTCTATAAAACAAAACCCAGTAGGCAAGGGCAGGACTAGCTGTGTCCTACACAGAATTGGCATTGAGTGAGAGTCAGACCAGGCAGGGATGTCGCAGGAAGGATGTTGTGACCCAGGGTCACTTTTGCTTAACCCCAAGACACTACGGCCCTCATGAAAATGTGTAGCACTGATATGTAAAATGAGAATGCTACTACTTCTCCAATTGACAGACCAGGAAACTGGCTTTCGAGCAGTACCACCACCATCAACTGCACACACACACACACACACACACACAGAGAGAGAGAGAGAGAGAGAGAGAGAACTGGAAATGAGAAATTAAGTGGAATGTGTACAATGTAAAGACCTTACAATGCACAACACAATCACAGTGAGAACTTATCCACAGCTTCCTGATTAGAGCCTGGCTGAGAATCAAGGGAAGCCCAGAATTCTAAGACTGTTAGCTCAGCTCCTAAGTCCATTCACCACTGTTCATAATCTCTCTTTCCTTCAGCGTGACCTCTTACCTCCATGTGACATGTGATAACCCTAAAAATATATCTCATCATCCTCAGGCATTTGCCTTCATTTAAAATTGAACTGGCAAGCCAAAAACAACATAGTTACCCTGGATCGTTCAAATTCATTTCTGAATTGTGGCCTTTGTGATTTCCATGAAAATATGAAGATTTTCTTGATATCTTTGCCACTTTTTCCCAATAATTAGATGACCTTGTACCTTGTTTCTTGGAATAAGTTAATACCTTGCTATGATTGCCAAAAGTTGTTTTGTACTCTTCTCTCATATTTTATAATCTTCTTAAATATATTTCCCAGCTTTTGAAACCTGTTCGGGGAACTCCCAGTCCTGAAATCTGTACCAATACATAGTTTTCTTTGAAATTACTAAGGAACTTGTGGTACTTTTACGATTAAAACATTATGCTTAGGCAGATATTCAAATTAATTTTAATTTGCCAAGTACTGGAGCATGAGATGTGTTTTTTAACTTGCGTGATTTGACTCTTGGGTTTGGGATACTGGCTCACTAAGCTTTCTGGGCAGGCTCCAGAAGGACAAGAATAGGAGAAAGTCAGCATCAGCCGGAGATACAAGTCTTAGAAGAGTTAGACACCACACTGAGCAATGCACTGTGTAAAAGGGTCACTTCTCGCTGTAGTATGTGACTCAGGGATCTGTGCCAAAACTAAATCTGATGTCACTACTCCCTGTGTGTCCACAAGCACCTTCTTCCCCACCTTCCAATTCTTAATACCTTTTCATTGCTCTTAAGACAATTCAATATTTTTGCCAAGGTCTCCAAGATTATGATCTGTGCCTCCCACTTTTGTTCCTGAGTCATCCTTCCTCGACCCACTTACCAGGTAGGTTCCAGCCTTTTCCTCTTGCACATGATCCTCCATGATGCAGTGGGGCCTTTGCCCATGTGCCTCTCTCTGCCTCTAAGATCTTTCCCTTCTTCAGTTCTGCACGCAGAGCCCATTTCCTGGTACATGGGAAATAAAAATAAGAGTATGCTGGAAGAACAAATGCCTGAAAGGTTGGGTGCCAGTTCTTGGTTTGAAATACTTTGTTTTATGTGCCTCTGGTTTGATTTGATCTAACTGCTATCAAATAGAAAACCTGAAGTCACACACTGGCAAGCAGGAGGCCCCAGACCGTCCTTGGCTTTGCTTGTATTTTCTTTGGCTGCAGTTTCTGCCTCACCTTCTCCTCTGTGTACACCACGAGCTTTGCCTGGTCATCATCCACACAGAAGCCAGGCATAAACATGCTGCTTGTTGAACCTGTGGTTTAAATATTTGGTTTCAATTCAGTGCAATTTAATTTGCTTAGAGGGAAACACGGGAGGCAGCATACTGTTCTTTTCACAAAGGCATGTTTACTTTTGAGAAAAATCACAAAACCCTGTCCTTAAAATCCCCATGTTTTCCAGATAAAGATCCCAAAGAATAAAAAGGGACAGTGAGCCTCTCGGATCATCCAACTACCTGATGACAAACTGGTCATTGAAAGTCCACAGCCTTTGGTCCCAGATCAGCACACTTTCTTCTCTTCCTCCCACAATCAATCCACATGGATAGTGTTTGTGTGTGTTTAATTGCTTTGAAAGTATCCAGTGTACATATCTCATTATTAGGCATCACACTTTACGTAATTAATGTGTGCAAAATCAAGCCTAGTCCTATGAATATTTTACCGAAATTGCTCTAGAGCTTGATTTTTAAGAGGAGAGAAACACTTGTATCTTATCTAATAAACAATGTGATTCTGTTGCCCATTAACGTGGCAATTAGTTAGGAGGGTAGTTGTCTAAAGCGAGTTTTCTAAATGAATGACTCAGGTAGGGGCTCTGGCAAGCAGCAAGTGAGGATTTAGCCTTTCCTCCCTCCTTGGCGGGGTCAAACAGCAACATGTACCTAAGTAGAGTCTTCTCAGCGAGGCCATCAATGTATGCTTCCAGCAAGCTTTAATAGTCACTGCCCTGGGCATGTCTTTTAATTTAGTTACACTGAAACTAGAGAATCCCTAAGCTTTGATGGGTAGCTACAAAAGGAGAAAGCTCTGCTTTACAATCCCCTGAAATAGCATCTACGTTGCATTCAGAGTGTCCCATTGCTGAAGACCACAGTTGGCCTCTGTCTCTCAATATAGGCTTCTACCCATGTCATCCCAGGGCCACCTAGAACCCATCTTCCTCACTCAGTCACAGAGCTCAGACCTCAGGCAATAGTTGAAACTCTGGATTATTGATTTTGTGATACAATTGTAAACTGAGGTCATTTTAACCTGGAGAGTAACAGAGAATTGATTTCTTACCCTTCTTTACTGTGTCTAAGGAATGCAAAACCACTTGTCAGAGTAATTAAGTCAGAAGAATGAACTGTGAAAGGCAGATTTTTCCACAGAACTGAGAGAAAACTGCGCCAAAAGAGGTGGTAAGGGGTGCGACTTTGACGTAGCTGTGGCTAAATATAAGTGGCCCCTACAGAAATGTTCGCAGTTCTTCTCAACTTCACTCAGACAATTATTAACAAGTTACCCAAAGTGAACCTACTTTTAATTCCTGATGCGAACCCTACTTGATTGTAATAACTTGCCTTTAATATATTTTTCCACTAACTATATTAATTAAGGCTTTTGCATATATGATAATGTGAGAGATTGGCCTATTTGACCCTGAAAAGTCTCCTGGAACATTCTTGCCCCAGGCTGTTTTGTAAATGGAGCTGTTTGTGGGTAGGAGAAGTGGCAAAATGATTCTTGTCTTAATTCAAAAGGGCCACGTGACATAACATCTCCACAATAATTTAAGCAACCTGAGCCTTCATTAATCCTATTTAGGTGTGCTCTGGAATTATCTATTCAAAAACAATCTGACAAAAATGACCCGGACCTATGAACAGAGAGGTTTTTATCCAGGAAACAGCGCCTGCAGAAGGACGCTAATCATTGAAAAAAAAAAAGGCTGAACACAGACTCAGTGTGTTCAGGGTGTCTACTGTTTCCCTAATACAAACTGAGGAAAGCAAAGAAGACATTGGAAAAAATTTTCTTGGCAGTGAGAGACAGTAAAATAAACTAAGACACAAAACTGAATAACCTATCAACACTGCCCTCAAGAAACCCAGCCCAAAAGTGTTAGTAGCCCAACTCTGCCATCCTCTGTGAAACTTTCTGTCCCTTCATCCCTTTAGACCTCTCATTTTCCTTACCTGAGCCCCAACAGCCAGACGTTTCTAAAAATAATCATCACAACTCCTGGTTACTGAATGCTCACTCCGTGGCCAACCCTGCAATTGAAAGCTGCTTTGTCTCATTTTGACACTTGAGCTCATTTGCGTGGTTTAGCTCGTTTAACCAGCACAATCATTTTTTGAGTGACGACGTCGACATCGCTGAGAAACTGAGGCTCAAGGAGATAAAGTAAGTAACCCCGGACATTTGCCTTAAAAGGCAATGAACTGCCCTGACCCAGGCCCTATGCTGGGGTGAGTCTGGGTCATGGGAGTGGGAGGCGAAAATAAGTGGGAGATGCATTTACATTCTGCTTTAGCTTTTAGCATCTGTATTAATGGAAAGTAGAAAGGACACAGATCTTGGAATCCTAGAAAGAACACTTGGCTCCCAGAAGCAGGTATCTCTGAGTGTTCCGGGGGGAGAAACCGCCAAAGAAACATCACCCATTCTTTTTTCCATGTCACCTCATCTGTTTTACTTATTTGCTGAAAGACTGTGTCACTGATTTCCTTGTTCTGTTCTCACGACAATCCTCAGACACAATTTTATACAACAGAAGAAGGGACAGAGGGACTGAGCAACTGGCCTGAAGTTAGACAGAAGAGGGATTGTAATGGGCTGACCACCTTGCATTTTCCAGCATGCCCTTGTACTCAAACACATCGCTCCGCATTTGCCCAGACTACAGAAGAACCCACTGAAAAACACTATGTTTTAAAATCCAAGTTTTATTCTCTTCTGCAGAAGAAACACACTTCATTCTGGTTTTGTAGGTTGCTGTGATCGTTCGGTCACATTTAAGAGTCTGTACTCAATGAAATTATAGGTGCTTCTTTTTATATTTAGGTATAATTGCATTCTGTGTCTTAAAATGCAGGCAATCAGTGTCACCATGCAGACCAGTGATAATTGCCAAAGCTCAGGGTGAGAATGTTGGTTGGTAAATATCAAACTGTGCTCTCTACCAACTGTGTGTGCTCTTACACATCAAGAAAAACTTGTTAATGGCTTTCTTTAAATAAGTTCCAGCTTATAAATGTTTTTCCCCATTTTATTGATATGTACAAGTGCAGAATTTAAGGTTTACAATGGAGTTGAACATTCTGTGCACATACTTTCCTTGTCAAAGTGACAAGGGTTTTCCTGCTCTCCTTTTGTCCCTCCCCCTACCCTCCCTTCCCTCCCTTCACCCCCACCCTGTCCCCCTTTTTTGCTCTGTCTTTCATCTAAAGTTCCATGAGATAGTTGTGGTCTGGGTCTCTCATATCAGAGAGACCATCCGATGTTTCACCTTCTGCTTCTGACTCACTTCACTAAGCACGATATTCTCAAGTTTCTTCCATTTGCCTGTGAAAACCTCCACACTGTTGGACCTTACAGATGCATAGTATTCTATTGTGTATAAGTACCACAGTTTGTGTATCCACTGGTCTGTTGATGGGTATTTTGGTGACTTCCATATTCTAGCTATTGTTAGTTGTGCTGCTATGAACATGGGTATACATATATCTCTGTTGTATGTTATTTTGGCCTCTTTTGGATATATTCCCAGGAGGGGTGTCGCTGGATCAAAGGGGATATTTCTAGTCTTTTGAGAGCTCTCCATACTGCTTTCCAGAGTGGTCGAACGAATTTACACTCCCACCAGCAGTGCAGGAGGGTTCCTTTCTCCCCACAGCCTCGCCAGCACTGACTGCTATTTGATTTGTTGATATAAGCCATTCTCTCTGGAGATGGTATCTTAGCATTGTTTTGATTTGCATTTCTCTTATGGCTAGAGATGTTGAGCATCTTTTCATGTATCTATTGGCCCTCTGTACTTCTTCGTGAGTAAACTGCCCCTTCATTTCATTTGTTCGTTTTTCAGTAAGATCCTTTATTTTGATGGGCTTAATTTTCCTTAGCTCCCTGTGTATTCTAGTTATGAGTTTCTTATCTGAGGTGTTGGTGGTGAATATTTTTTCCCAGTCTTTTGGTTCTTTATTTACAATGTTGACAGTTTCCTTTGCTGTGCAGAAACTTTTTAATTTGACAAGATCCCACTTGTTGATAATGGGGATAATTTCTTTTGCTCTTGATGTCTTGTCAAGAAAATCTTTGCCTACCCCTATGTCTTTTAGAAATTTACCTACTTTGTCTTCCAGAAGGTTTAGTGTTTCATTTTTACTGTTTAGGTCTTTGATCCATTTTGATTTGATTTTGGTGCATGGTGATAGGTGTGTGACTAGATTCATTCTTTTGCATGTGGATGTCCAGTTTTCCCAGCACCATTTGTTGAACAGGCTGTCCTTTTTCCATTGTATGGATTTGGCCCCTTTGTCAAAAATTAGGTGGTTGAGGGTATTTGGGTTTGTTTCTACATCCTCGATTCTGTTCCACTGGTCTGTCTATTTTTATGCCAGTACCAAATTGTTTTTACCACTATGGCTTTATAGTATAGCCTGATGTCTGGGATTGTAATGCCTCCTGCTTTGGTCTCATTGCTCAGGATTGCTTTGGCTACTCGTGGTCTCTTTTGGTTCCATATGAATTTAAGAATTGTTGTGTCAAGTTCTTTGAAGAAACTTGTAGGTATTTTGATAGGAATTGCATTGAATCTATATATCAGTTTCGGTAGTATAGCCATTTTGACTATATTTATTTTGCCTATCCAAGCGCAGGGGATGCCTTTCCATTTTCTAATGTCTCCTATAACGTCTTTCTTCAATGTAGTGTAGTTTTCTTTATATAGGTCCTTCATATCTTTGGTTAGGTATACTCCTAGGTATTTTTTTGCTGAGCTATTGAGAATGGAATTGTTTTTCTGAGTTCTTGCTCAATAAGTTCATTGTTAGTATATAGAAATGCTATTGATTTTTTAGTGTTAATTTTGTATCCTGAGACTTGGCTAAATTATTATTTCTAGGAGTTTCATAGTGGAGTTTTTTGGGTCTTTCATATAGACAATCTTATCTGCAAATAAGGAAAGTTTGACCTCCTCCTTTCCAATGCAGATTCCCTTTATTTCATTTTCTTGTCTGATTGCTATGGCAAGTGTTTCAAGGACTATGTTGAATGAAAGTGGCGAGAGTGGGCAGCCTTGTCTTGTTCCTGATTTAAGAGGGAATGATCTCAATTTTGCTCCATTCATAATATTTGCAGTAGGCTTGGCATATATGGCTTCTATGAGTTTTAGGTAGGGCCCTTCCATACCTAATTTCCTCAGAGTTTTTATCATGTAGGGGTGCTGGATTTTGTCAAAGGCTTTTTCTGCATCAATGGAGATGATCACATGGTTGTTGTTTTTGCTTTTGTTGATATGGTGTATTACATTGATTGATTTACGTATGTTGAACCAGCCTTGCATCTCAGGGATGAAGCCCACTTGATCATGGTGTACGATCTTTCTGATTACTTCTTGGATTCTGTTTGCCAGGATCTTACTGACGATTTTTGCATCTATATTCATTAAGGATATTGGTCTATAGTTTTCCTTCTGGTTAAGTCTTTATCTGGTTTTGGGACAAGTGTGATGCTAGCCTCAAGGAATGAGTTTGGTAGCATTCCTTCACTTTCCAACTTATGGAATAGTCTGAGGAGGATTGGTGTTAGTTCTTCCCTAAAGTACTGAAAAAATTCTGCTGTGAGTCCATCTGGGCCTGGACTTTTATTTGTAGGTACAGCTTTTATTACTGCTTCAATTTCTGTGTGCATGATGGGGTTATTCAAGATTTTTATATCTTCCTCATTTTATTTTGGTATTTTATATGTATCTAGGAAGTCATTTCTTCCCAGTTCTCAAATTTGTTGGAATATAGGTGTTCAAAGTAGTTTCTTATAATATTCTGAATTTCTGCAGGATCTGTTGTAATTTCACCCTTTTCATTTCTAAGTGTGTTAATCTGTGCCTTTTCTTTCCTTTTCTTGATGAGATTAGCAAGATGTTTGTCAATTTTGTTAATTCTTTCAAAGAACCAGCTTTTTGACTCATTAATCTTTTTTACTGTCTTTTTAATTTCAATCTCATTTATTTCAGATCTGATCTTTAAAATTTCTTCTCTTCTACTGCCTTTTGGCTTAAGTTGTTCTTGTTTCTCTAGTGCTATGACTCATTAGCGAATTTATTTGTGACTGTTCTTTTGATGTGTGCATTTATGGCTATGAATTTTCCTCTCAGGACTGCTTTCATTGTATCCCACAGATTTTGATATGATGTATTTCCATCATCATTTAACTCTATGAAGTGTTTGATTTCTTCTCTGATTTCTTCCATAACCCATTGTTTGGTCAGCGGTAAGTTGTTAAGTCTCCATGTGTTTGTGTATTTTCTTCTGTTTCTATTGCTGTTGAGTTCCAGTCTTATTCCATTATGGTCTGAGAGTATGCAGGGTATTATTTCTATCCCTTTGTATTTGTTTAAGGATGACTTATGTCCTAGGATGTGATCTATTTTAGAAAATGTTCTGTGTGCTGCTGAGAAGAACATATAGTCAGTCAATTGATGTTGGATGGAAAACTCTGTAAAGGTCTGTTATGTCCAAGTTTTCTATAGTGTCTTTCAACAGTTGTATATCTTTGTTGCTTTTTTGTCTGGTTGATCTATCTATTTGTGACAGTGGGGTATTAAAGTCCCCTACTATAATTGTGTTGGGGCCTATGTGACCTTTCAGATCTAGTAGTTTTTTGTTTATATAATTGGGTGCTCTAGGGTTAGGGGTATATACATTGATAATTATTTCTTCCTCTTCTAATGTTCCTTTTGCCAGTATGCAGTGTCCATCTTTGTCTCTCTTTACCTGTTTTCTTTTGAAGTCTGATGAGTCTGAGATGAATATAGCTACCCCTGCTTGCGGTTTTTTGGGACCTGTTGCATGAAATATTGAATTCCAACCTTTTTTTTTTAGTCTATGAGTTTCCTTGTGGGTGAAGTGTGTCTCTTGTAGGCAGCAAATTGTGGGTTTCTGTTTTTTGATCCAGTCAGCTAGTCTGTGTCCTTTGATAGGTGAGTTGAGGCCGTTCATGTTCAGAATAATTATTGAGGTATGTTTGGTGTGTCCTGCCATAGTTGCAGTTTTTCCATGCTGTTCACTGGCTTTACTTTATTCTCAGCTCATTCTCCTCCAGCTTTTTGTCTTTTTTTTTCTCTGGGGACTCTTGTGTTGTTGGTTTCTCTTTCACAATCCAAGTCTCCTTTGAAAATTCTCTGCAGTGATGGCTTAGTGGCTGCAAGTTTCTTTAAGCTTTCTATATCATGTAGAATTTTAATTTCTCCCTCTAGTTTAAAAGATAGTTTTGCTGGATATAGTAGTCTTGGTTGGAATTTGTGTTCTTTTAGTGTTTGAATGATATTGCTACATGATCTCCTGGCTTTTAGCATCTGGGTTGAGAAATCTGCAGTTATCCTGATGGGCTTACCATTATAGGTCACCTTCTGCTTTTCTCTTACCGCTTTCAGAATTCTCTCTTTGTGTTGGGCTTCTAGTACTTCAATTATGATGTGTCGTGATGAAGTTCTTTTCTGATCCACATTGTTTGGTGTTCTATATGCCTGGAGATCAATGTTCATTTCTCTTCTTAAGTATGGAAAATTTTCTTCCATGATTTCCTTAAATATGACCTTTAATCCTTTTGTTTCATCTTCAGTCTTCTCTTGGACTCCCATAATTCTCAGATTGTTTCTCTTTGAATCATCTACCAGACATTGTAATGATACACCTTCTTTTCTTGCTTTGCGTTCTTTATGGTCTTTCTGTTCCTGCTCTGCCACTTTGTCTTCTAAATCTGATAATCTATTTTGAAATTGTTTGATATTGTTGCTTATTGTGACCTGTGTGTGTTTTGCGCCCTGTAATTCTGCATTTATTTTTCTCATGTCTCTATTGTGTTCTTCTCCCACTTCTTGCATTGCCTTCACTCTTCTCCAGTTCATTTCTTCTTTGATCTCCTCTACTTGCCTCTCATAGCTTGCTTTTAGCTTAGCTAGGTCTTGGCATAGCTCTTGTTCTAAGGTTTTTATGTTCTATATCATTTCCTGCTTTATTTCCTACTTTAATTCCTACTTTAACTCATTGTATTTCTGGGCCCAGAATTTACCATCAGTTGTGCCATTTTCATCTTTAACTTCTATATTTTCGGGATTCCTGGTCTGCTCTTCTACTGCCTTTTGGCTTAAGTTGTTCTTGTTTCTCTAGGGCTATAAGGTGCATCATTAGCGAATTTATTTGTAATTGTTTATTTGTAAATGTAAAAGTGTCAATATTTTTGAAGGAGATATATTTCCACATTTCCTCATGGTTCTGCTGTCTCTGGTGGTTTCTGGTTATCTATCACTTGCTTCCTCTATGTGGCTCTCCCCAGGATGGCTCTGTCAGGCGCTGGGAGAGCCCAGCCTCTGCGTTGACCCCTGCGGGAAGGGGCAGTGGAGATACGAACTCAAGCCCCACTGTTCTATTCCCACGCGGCTCTGTCCTTTGTTATCCAGGCCCCGGAACTGCCTCAAGGTCTCCTGGTGCTCAGGACACCTGTGCACCCTTCTGGTCCACTCCTATGCAGCTCCTTCTGGCTTCAGGCACTCCCCGCCTCTTCCACTGGGCTCCAAGGCACGAGGAGCCACTGCGAGCCCAACCCATGGCTCTTAAGCAGTTTCCTCTAGCCACCAGCACTCCCTGCCACCACTGCAGGGCTCCAAGTCCCGGGAAGCAGCTGCACACCATACCTGTCCAAATCCAAGCAGCTACCTGCAGCCACACCCCACCGCTCCTTCAAGACTCCTAGGTGTGTGGATCAGCTGTGTGCCTCACCTGTGCTCTTAAGCAAATTCCACTGGCTGCGGCACTCCCTGGCCCCTCTGTGGGGCTCCAAGTCCCGGGAAGCAGCTGTGCTGTACCTGTCCAGATCCAAGCAGTTTCCTACATCCGCAGGCAAGCCCCACCTCCCCCGCGAGACTTCTAGGTTCGCGGATCAGCTGAGCACCTCACCTGTGCTCTTAGGCAAATTCCACTGGCCCTGGCACTCCCTGCCCCCTCTGCGGGGCTCCAAGTCCCGGAAACGGCTCACGCCATACCTGTCCAGATCCCAGAATCTAAAATCTTAACTCCCAAGAAACAGCGACTTAGAAGTCCAAGTGCAGGAAAAGATGCGTATCCTAGCCAAAGAAGAATAAATGTGTCCTTCCTCTGTCCTTTCATTCTCTGTAGACCCCTAGCAGATTAGATGATGTCCTTCCACACTGGCAGCTCACACACTCTTTGCTTAGTATGCAGGTACAGATGCTGCTCTCTTCTAGAAGCCCCCTCAGAGACGCATCCAGGAAAAATGTTTTACCAACTGTCTGGGCACCTCCTAGGCCAGTCAAGTTGATATGTAAAATTAACCATCATAATGTTGCCCCTCAGAAGAGAACATTATGGAAAAAGAGAGGAAGGGGCCTGATACTCAATGTCAATGGTTTACAGAATTCTAGAAAAGATGAGGCCAAAGCTGACCTATAAGGTAAAAGATGGCAGCTATTGCTGACCAGAGATATCTTTCAAAAATGCACATGAGATCAACTGATTTCCTCTCTAACGTTAGCAACTTCTTGTTGCACTTTGAATAAAATCAAACTCCTCCCTGTGATCTACAAAGTCCTGTATGAGTTGGTCTCATCTTAAACCACCTTTGTCCCTTCCCAACCACTTTGTCCAGCTTCAGGCTATGTGCATTGGCTGTACAGTCTGTGAGCAAGGTGCCTCCCTCCCACCTTTCCCATGCCTGCCTCCTCTTCATCCTCACAATTTCACCTCTCCAGAAAGGCCTTCCCCAACTGTGCCACTAGATGTTGCTCCCACTTCTAAATACAGACACCTCATTCTTTCCACCACTGCCTTTTGCACTGTAAGCCAAAAGCTTGTTTGTTTTCCTTGAAAGAAACTGCCTGTGCACAGAACCATATCTCAGAGGGCAAGGACTTTATCTGCCTTATCCAAATGACCTTAACACATAGATGCCCCTTAACAGCTTGTTGAACAAATGAATTACAAACCCATGGAAAGCATAGAGGAGAGACTGTGCCTCAGGATGAAAACACAAGGTTCATGCTGGTGCAACACAAGAACAAGTTACATCAGGTCATAGAAAACTTAGATACAGAAAATGCACTGGACTAGGACACCTGCTTTACCTGAGCATCACAAAGTCTACGTCTTATCTCTTCCAAGATACAGAAAATGCACTGGACTAGGACACCTGCTTTACCTGAGCATCACGAAGTCTACGTCTTATCTCTTCCAAGGCCTTATTTCTTCCTCTAGGACAGGCATTTCTCAGTCTTGCATTTCTAGAAAGCTCTAGGAGAATACCCATGCAAAATTAATAAAAGATTATAACATGACTTCCAGTAATTCAGGTTTAGCTCTTTCAAGTGCTAATTCCAACTAAACTAGTGAAAGCCCTTGGCGCGTCTCTTTAATAAATAGCTAAACTTGGTATTTAATTGGCATGTCATTCTTAGCCCCCAAGAGTTCGTTCTTGTAGCACTTTTGACATGGTCCCTGTAGTCTTTCTTCCTGGCCTCACGCACTTGCACTGAGAGTCAACAATCACTTACCAGTCACCTATTGTTTCATGTCAGACACTTAATAACACTAAACCCTAAAGTTGAGGCTTGGTTAAACTTAGAATCAATCTAAGTTATCCAAACTTAAGACTTTGTAGGGGTTGAATTTAAAAATGCTACCTGAAAATGGCACTACTTTGAGAATGCACCTGCCTCTGTCATTCTGCCCCTGGCAGAACTTGGTTTATACATCAATGCTCCCAAGCCCAAGTTCGGCAGGACAAGTCCTCTACCCCAGGCCCACACGTGCCCATGCATGTTATGAGTGGTTAGGAGGCATTGGATGGCCACTGCTGTGCCAGCTGGAGAAGAACACAGGCAGCCACCACAAGACCGGCATTGCCACTGACTGAGACCGGGAGACAGGTAGGCAATAGCTGCTGTTGCACAGCTAAGCCCTGTGGTCAGTGCACAAAAGGAAGCAGCCCATTTACCTCTTTCTTTCCTCTGATGCCCAAATTTTGCCTTGACATCTGGCCTCTGCCAAACTGACTCCTGGGCTCTTATGGTGGTCCTGGGGGTTTTGTGATCTGGGAACTCTCTTGGTGCCTTCTCTGCCACACATATTCATATTCATACACACATGCTTTAAACTTCAAAGCCCTTGGACAATCATCCCTTTCTGAAGGATCAACACATCAAGGATACCCTTCCTACCTCAAGCCTCTCTCCTTACCTGCCTGCCCTCTTAAAGTTCATGCAGGTTTTCTCCTCCTACTCACAGCCTTCCTACAGCTGATAGGATCCTATGAGCTGGACCCAACCTATCTCTCAGCATCCATGAGTCAGGAACACTACATGAACAGCCAGACAGGGCTCTGCTAATCAACCAATGGTGCCCAGTAAATGAACAACTCTCAAATCTGAGTTCATTTCAATCACTGCAATTTGCAAGAATACCAATGTTGAGTCAGGCAGTCTGGGTGGGACTCCCTACTGTGCCTTTCTGAGAAGCTCCTAGATGCTTTGCCTGTGACCAGTTCCTAAGTCATACATTGTATAGCGAAGTACTGTACCATGTTAGTAACATGTAGGTGGAGGTTGAGGAAGATATTGTAATCCAAATAGCTTCATTTTAAGAATACATTAGCTATAAAGAGTCACAATTTCTGTAGAGCAAAAGTTGATTTCAAAAGATTCAACCTAACACAACAGTCCTTCAACAAATTCCTAATAGAAATCAAAGCTCATACTATCAGAATTTCAGTCAATTCACCTTGAAACAAAGTTGAGGAGGAACTCCTGATCAAAGTTCTACCTGTGTTACCCTGAGTTTGAAGAAGAGCCCAGCCTCATCCCTGTACCCATATGTCCCTACCTGCAGCCCCCTGACCTTAATGGTATCCCATCCCTGGTGGAAACGTGCTCCATGCGAGGACAGCCATGGCCCAGGAGACTTCTTGCCGTTTTCTGTCTTGCAAGTTGGAGAGAAAGGTCACTGCCTGGAATTGTCTTCCACTTCTCAATCCCAAGTCATGTCTCCAGATGGTGGCACCTGGCCACCTGGGTCAGGGGGGAAGACCCCAGCGGTGACAGCATGTGTCTTGTTTTCATTAGAAAACCTACTCAGCACTGGAAAAAAAGGTGAGAGTGTCTGAGAACCTGGTTCCTGCCTTGGCAACACTTCTCCACCTGAAGAAGTTCTGGTTGTATTGGGGCACAAGGGCAGGAGAATAGACAAACCTGAACCTAAGAGAGTCCTGCACAGCAAGGCACACACCAGATCCTGCCTCAGCTGCCCTTCTGATGGCCGGAGAGCCGCAGGGCAACCATTCGCCTGCATTGGCTAAACTGACAACTCTAGCAAGAAGTGCAACAGCAAATAAGCAAGTGGAAAATCTGGGAAACAGAGGTAGTGTGTACATCTCTGTGAGAAGTTCCATCAACCCAGGATGTTTAGGGCGACCTCAGGTTCAAGGTACTACCCATCTGAGGGGCATCAGTGGACTGCTGATGCTCTTTGGTACTCCAACTGCACCTGAGCCTCAGTACTTCCAACAAACAGCAGTTCTTGATTCCCACCAAAAATCTATTAAAGCTGAGTTGGAAGGGGGGCGGGTAAGCTTAGATGGGCTTTAAAAGTAACCTGGTGATCTGGATACACAGAGAATATTGCAAGCCACTGTGTTAGACATACTTTCTTTCCAAGTTCCACCAAAAGCTCTTATTTTGTTTTTTGATCGTTGCCTTTCTCAATTCCAAAACTTCACTCCTTCTTAAGGCAATGCAAGGTATTGGCAATAATGAATACCTCCTTGTACGTTCACAGTCACAAATCACTTTTACTTGCACCACCTTATTAGATTCTCGAATTAGCCTGTGGAGTGCTTACGCAGTTACAGAAAAATGTAGGATGTGCTTGCTGGGAGCTGCCTGTAAGAGACAAAAAGTGGAAACACCAGGAGATCCCGCGAGAGGATGGCTCAATATGCTGCGGTGTAGCCGAGAATGCTCAGCTACTGGCAAGGCTTAGATGGAGTCATATAACTTGACGTAAAAAATAGCCACAAGCTATTCTTCCATTTTTAAAAGTCAGGTTCAAAATCATAACTGGAAATAATTCCATCTCCATTGTTCTAGCCCTATTTACATGTATATGTGTATTTACAACACAAAGAAGTGTCTGGGAGGATATAAATTAAACTGTTAATGATCATACTGTTTGGGCCACGATTGGATAGAGATGGGGAGTCTATCGCTGTTTATTTTTTACTTCTATGTTTTCCCCAAAATTATTTTTATCAGTATCTATTGTGATAGGTAATACTTATATTCAACTTGGGAAATTAGTGCCTGTACATAGCATATCTTAACCATGTTTAATTTGATACAAAAATTATGCTTCCATAATATTTTTTAAATCTTTTTAAAGCACATCCCTGAGGCAAATTCCAAGAGACATAATCATACCCACTTTTCAGAGGAAGCGATTGAGTCTCAGTGATGGGGGCTAATGTTACCACGTGGCTAACCACTGGTGGGGCACACGTTTGAACATCCGTGCATGAGTGTTTCACAATTCAAAAGAGAGAAAGGGGATGTAGGAGGGGCTGAGAGGATGGGAAGGAGAAAGAGAAGTAAAAGTGATGAAACGTAACATGTATGTGTACAATTTTTTCAGGTTGATTGTAACTACCATGTCTCACAAACACATAGTAATAAAAAGAGTAACTTTGGGGGGAAACTAAAATCAAAAGAATCCTTTAAAATTTCTTTAAAATTCTGGTTCACTGGATCCTGAATCCAGGGCTGTCTTTCCTCCCCACATTGCTCAAGGGCTCAACAGGCCATATGGCAGGTCCTGCTGAGGGAGGGAGAGCACTGTCCCGCACAACCTAATGACCGAGGCAGGAGGGACCTCAGAGGCTGAGCTACTTGCCTGCCCCAAGGCTGTCAGGAAGATTCAGTGGCTGCCAGGGGCAGCTGTTGGTCCAGCCACCATGGCTTTGTCAGCCTCTGCCTCTGTTTCATTCCTAATAAGGAAACTGCACTTTGCACACCTTTTAGAGAAAACGTTGTGGGAGACAGCCAGAGCCATACACGGAGCCTATTCAACGCCCACTGGATGCCAGAAAGCATTAGCAAATCCATACAGGATCTTCGCACTAAGTTACCTGTACACGTGTGTGTATGCGTGCATTTTCCACATACAGATGCACACTTACATGAGCCTCTGAAATCCCTCCCGTTCACAGCCTGCTTCTCCAATCGCTGGTCAGCGTCCGCTGCAGTGCCCGCTGGGGAAGCGGGTAGGTTTTGCCTCGCGCCATTTGATGCTGAGTTGCTGTTCTTGTCTTTCCCTCCTGCCAGGTGCAGCTCATCCACTATAACCATGAGTTATACACAAACGTCACAGAAGCTGCGAAGAGTCCAAATGGATTGGTGGTAGTTTCTATATTTATAAAAGTAAGTCTCCTGCATTCCTTCATTCCTCCCTTCCTGCCATTCCCCACCCCCAGTTAGGACGCCCAGCTGCGGTTGCTGTTGGAGTAGAAATCATAAAAGGGGTGTCGTGGATGAACGTTCACAGCTAAGAAAACTGCAGGTCCCATGCCGTCCAGGGCTGAGATTCATGAGAAATGTGGTCCTTTGCAGCAAGACGCAGCATGAGCACTGGGGTCTGATGGTCCAGACAGCTTCTGTCCTAGAGGGGAAAAGGGCAGAGCCGGGCTTCAGGTAGGTCCTGCTTAGTGCAGTGCAGCAGAATAGAAGAAGGGGAGGGGTGGCCTTGTGAGAGTCCTGAAGGCCTGCCCACCAGTGGGCAGCCAGCTGGCCCCTGGAAAGCAAGGGAAGTGCTACAAGTCCTCTCCCTTAACCAGACTGTTCCTCTCACCTTCCCCACAAGTGTTCTGAGCACCAGCTGCTACTGCTGCTGCTGCTTCCTTTCCTTCTTCTTATTCCTCCTCCTCCTCCTCCTCCCTCTCTCTCTCTCTCTCTCAGTCGCTGTCTCGTAAGTATCGTAGGCAAAATCAGGCAGCTCCCATGCTGATTTTACAATCTTATAGAGAAGCTCCTCTTCTCCCAAATGGACAGAGAATACATAAAACCTGCAACCAAGCAGCAAATTCTAATTCATTTTTAAACAATGCATTTTGGGAGGAATGCGAGGGAGAATTAATGGAGATAGATAAGATCGAAAGGTTACATGCACATATGAAAATGCCACACTGGATCCTAATATTTTGTAAAATTGATATACACCAAGAAAGAACGTAGATAAAACATACATTGTGGCAGATGTACAGTAAAGCAGACATTAATGAAGAAAATAAATTTCTTTTCAATTAAAAGCAAAAGTCAGCAGTATGTGACAGTTCCAAAGTCAGCAGCCACTATGCTAACCCCTGGGGAAATTATGACCAGATTGTTAGAGAAAGTGGCCCAGCCAGAACTTGGAATTTGATGGGGATAATCAATAGAACCCAGCACTCCCCATCCCCACCACAGTGTTACAATAAAGAGCCCCTACAGCATCATCAAGGCTCCGAAGAATGGCCACGTAGGGAGCCGTCAGGGTACGACTCCTGCCGAGTGTGGGCCTGTGCCACAGGCACTTGGCCTTACCGGGTCCTCTCCCAGTCTGTCTGCCTCCTGCCTTGCTCACCCTCTTCTGGATCAGGCAGGGCAGAGCCATGTGCTAGGCGGGGCCACCTGTGCCATGCTGTTGCCCCTGACCACCAACCCCAAATACTCTACAGAGTTTTATTAACAAAGAAAAGAAGGGAAATTTGGTCAGGAAAGCTTTCCTGCCTTCTCAGTACCTGACACGACTTCTCCGAGGAACTGGTCCTGTCGCAGGTCCAGCAGATCCCTGCTGTCTCTCTCCTGGAGTTACCACAAACACTGGAAGAGTCAACAGCAGATTTGTGAATGCCAGGCTCTTTAATATGCACTCTACATATATTTTACCATCCAACACTGATGGTGAGCCAATGGGTTGGGCATTTGTGTCCATATCTTACAGATGAAGAAAATGACTTAGAGAATCTTTGCTATTTATCCAAATTCATGTGGCTCACAATAGCCCAACCTGGGAAAGAATCCAAGTCTTCCTTGACTTTAATACTCAAGACCTTGGGCTGGAGGAATGGCACAGCAGTTAAGCACTTGCCTTGCAAGCGTTAAGGCCCCAAGTTTGATTTCCCAGCACCACATAAAGCCAGGCATGATGGTGCAAGGCTGTAATCCCATCACTTGGGAGGCTGCGGCAAGAGGATTGCCATGAGTCCAAGGCCAGCCTGGACTACATAGTGAGTTCAGGACCAGCCTGGGCTACAGAGTAAGACCCTCTATCTCTCTATCTCAAAAAAAAAAAAAAAAAAAGATACTGAGTTGCTCAGGGCCTCATGCCTACTCCAGGCCTCCCTTGAAGAGATGGGGGAAGTCAACTGAGGGCAAGACAAACAACAGCACATATAAACATTCCCCTCACATCCCTAAGCACAGGGACATTTTCTGTATGATTATTCCAGCCTCACTTACGACCCTGATCACCAGTTCATACATTTAGCCTGAAGCACACACGTCATTATGAAGCCGGAAGGTGTGTCATACGTAGTCATATGTGTCCAGAAGCCCCCCTCCTCTTGTGGCTTTGCAAGTGCCAGCCCTTCTTTGAGTAACTCCCACAGGCCAACCTGCATGAGCCAATAATTCTTGTCCTTCAGCGGGGCGCTCAGTCATGGCCCCTGAATTTGCCTCACGTTGCTCAAAGCTCCTGAGTCAGTGAATGTCATCCCAGAAGCACAGCACATTACAGCTGACAGAGTGACTGATGGGCCGCTGGGCAGCCACCTCACAGCAGCAAGCTACTGGCCTGGTTCACAAGCTCTTGCAGAAATGTTCCTGGCATGGAGATCACAACCAGCAATCAGGGTTACCAGTCTCGGCTGCTTCCCTGCAAGCAGAAGGGAAAACTTACACCCCAGAGCCTGAGGCTAGGAAAATGAGGACAACGAACCAACCCCTGCTTCTTCTCACGCGACTCTGACCTCTGAGGATGCTCCCATTTGTTCCCTGGGTAAACCTAAAGCTTTCTGTCCCAGTCCAAAAAAAAAAAAAAAAAAAAAAAAAGCCACATTTCTTTGTTCCTCATAATCACTCCCAGATAATCAGCTCCACAGTGACTTCTCTGAGCAGTGACCTGCCACTTACTCAGGTCAAGATTCCAACTGAGCGTGGAATCCAGGCCGGCTCTCTGCTAGGCACCAGTATTCAGAAGTAAGATCTGAGCCCGCTGCCTCTAAAAATGCACAGCCTCTTGCAACCAGCATCATCACTTCTGCTCTCCCTGCCTCCCCCTCCTGGCTCCTTCCAAGCTAGACAGCAGCAAGGGATGAGCAGCCCACATCCAGGTAGTTTAGCCCCACAGAAGTGATGAGCTGAGACAGAGTGGCTTTGACTTATCAGCTTAAAGGAAAGATTGTGTATCTGTAGGGTTTCTTTATCTCTGTCCTGCACGAATCCCCCATCCTTCGTGACCACAGGGAGCTGAGATTTGGCTGTAATTGCTGCCCAATCACACACCACTAACTTCCCACTTGAGCCCACTTGTACCAAGTACATGTCCTATTCCCTCACCCACGCAGTCCACACACTAGTGCCCACAAATCATCTGTGTGTACTCTGAAAATTTTTCAATTGTTTTTAATCAGCTCAAAAGGAACTGGTCTCAACTGAATGCTGCCTGGAACTACCAGGTACCAGCAGTCTAAGGTACCCAGCAATTAAAAAACTTGACAGACTCCTTTCCTGTCTGGACAATGCATTTTTGGGTCTCCTCTTTTGTGGAATGTAACAATGCTAAAATAGGACTCACCAAGCTGTTTCTTAAGTGCTGAAGTCAATGTCAAGTGGAATTTTGTATAAAGTTTACAGGGAGCAACAGTGTTTGCTCGGAGCTCTTCTGAATCTTGGGGTAGACTTTACTTCCATGTGGTGTCGTCACTCTCCAAGATCCCCTTGGTGTGTGTCTCAGTGCAACGCAGTTAAGACGCTGCAAAGAGAGAGACAGATGGAGGGAAAATAAACAGCCTGTGCTTTCTCTAAACTGAAATTACCTGTTGCTTATCTAATAATAATAATCATCTGCTGCAATTTTTCCAACCTTCAGAATAAATCAGATTTAAAATGTTGATGTGTCACAACATACGATTAGCAGCTGAGGCGTAAACTGCAGAGGAGAACAGAGCTGAGCAAGGTAGGAGAGAAATGACTGGGAGGAACAGGAGTACTCAGAAAAGGCTGAGGGAGAAAAGGAAGTGTTAAGAAAATGCTGTGCACAGTTACCATATCGCAGTCTCTTAAACAGTGGGTCACTGGCTATAAGCCCCTTGGAGCTTAGCTCCTACTCCTAAAGAGGGAGTTTGGAGATAGAAGGGCATACATATGAGACAGAGACTCACCTGTGAGCATCCAGTACAATGTCTGACCCACAGGAGGCACTCAGAAAATGTTTGTTGGAAAGATAGATGGATGAATTGATGGAATATTGAGAGACTGAATGTATAGTTGAGATATATTCATGTAGTAATTAGCAGTGAAAGAACAGTGTTGTATATTTCTTTATCGTATGTTTTTCTTCTTTTCCTGTTACTTTTATTCTGGGTTGTGTCTGTCTCTTTCTGCCTGTCTCTGTCTCTGTCTCTGTCTCTCTCTCTCCCTCTCCATGTCCCCTGTTCAAAACACTGATGATTCCTGATTCCTACAGAATAAAGCTTAGATGCCATAACACAGCATTCACAACGTGCTATAAGTTTGCGTCTGCCTGCCACTCCAGCCCCACCTCCTATCCTTCCAGACAACCTCAGCTCCAACTACACTGAGGTGCCCGCATGAGCGTGTCCGGTTCTCATCTCTCATGTCCACACATGTGCACATCCTCCTTTGGAATACTTTTCCTTGCCTCCTTGTCCACTCTCTTCTACCAAAAATACTTTGCTGACCTCTACCAAAGCTTCTAGCTGCAGCTCATGCCTGAGTTCCCAGACTCCCAAAACGGATGGTGTTCCCCCACATCGCCACATAGGCAACTCCATAATTGCACTTCTCACACTGTAGAAGAAACATTTGTTCCCTCTCTTCCTCTTCTAGGCTGAGGTTCCTGCAGAGCAGGCTCTGCGTCTTCAATCTCTGGATTAGCAGCCATCGCAGTCTGTTCCATGGCCGGCTTTCTCTACGTAGGCATGAATGAGTGGACACATAGAGGTGGTGCTCATCGTGGGGGGGGGCTCTGTCCAGTCATTAATGTTTCCTTCTCTCCTCTAGGTTTCTGATTCATCCAACCCATTTCTTAATCGAATGCTCAACAGAGATACTATCACAAGAATAACATATAAAAGTAAGTTTGGTTCAATTTCCTCTTTAGCAACTCTTCTATAAAGGTTAGTCCTGGCTGAAGGCAGGAAGCCAGCACTGATGATCTCTGTGGGCCTCTTTCAGCTTCATGATCCTTTAATTCGGTAGAAAGTCAATGTGGAGAGCTGGGATTGGCTAAGAAGCAGCTCGTTTGAAGCAGAGATCCCCAGAGTGTCTTTGTCATCCATGCCTGTCTAAGGCAATAATGGTTATGATGATGTGGTCATCGTTATCTTGAGGATCAGTAATGAGCTGGGGGACTCTGCTGGCTGACAGCTCCACCATGTCGTCCATCCACAGTTGGGGCTTTGCCAATTCTTTCATGGAAAAAATGTCCACCAAGCACTTTGGATCCAATCTCAACTTTTACAGAGGCCCTTGGCTGGATCAGGGCTCCCACTCCTGTGGCTGGGTTCCCTTCTAAGGGGCAGATGCAATTTTTTTATCCTCTGTGACCTAGAGGACCGTGTCCAGCTTTCCACAAGGAAGAAACCCAGATGCTTGGCTTTCCAGAGCATTTCAGACTTCTGGAGTAGAAAAAACAGTATAAAGTTGAAGAAAGAAGGGAAGGAGAAGTTAACGGTGCCACCCACAGCAATCCCAGAAGTCGCAAGGTGCGGGAAGGCTGGGTGAAATAGGACACAGCAGGACATAAAAGAAATCAGCATGGGGAAATATGAGTCTTACCCCGATAGAAGCAGGAAGTAGATTCAAGTCTTAGCCTTTCTCTTTGGTGCTCCCTCCTCATCTGTAAAGTGGAAAAGATGTACTTCAGTTTTCTAAAGTCTTCCGGATCTAGGGATCCGAATCAAGCAATAGGTGGATAATGATTTTCATCACAGGAAAATTCAGTATGAAAACATTGTCACTCTCCCCAACCCTGTGGTGGGCCCTGCACCAATCTAGGAACTCAGTTACGTGTGCTATTTCTCCTTCAGTGGCGATGTCGAAAAGATAAAGTCTTTACAGGTCTCGTTTTGAACTGTAAAGGAAGAGTATAGGCAACCTCGCCTTCATTCACTTACACTGTCGTTCCACAAACATTTCCGGCAGGAGCATATTGATAGCCCAGAGAGCAGGCCTACTCACACGGGGACCAGACACCAGTCCTCCCCACCAAACACACGCTACTGGATTCCTCCCACATGAAGAAGTTGCAGGGTTGCTGGGGTGATGGACGTGTCTGTGGAATCACTCCACCTAGTTAGACATCACCTAGAAGAATGAATTAAGTTGTCTCCACACACACAGTGCTCTTCCTCATCAGTATTCCTGTGGCGTCCTCTCCAAACACGCACTCAGCAAAGGGAGAGATTTCTGCCTTGCGTGTAAATAGCACATTTATAACTGCCTATAAAAGATTATTATTCTTTTAACTTTTTGATTAAAAAAGCATGAAAATTAAATAAAATGTTTTCAAATAATCTTGAATTTGCAGTTTAGAGACCGTGAAAAGCTATGAAATTGCACATTAAGCCCCAACACATAATCTGACAGATTGCCACTCGCACAGTCAATCATTCGGGAGCCTTCTCTCCCCACCTCACCCCTGATCAATATTAAGTGGTGTGATTGTGCGGTTTCCACCCCAAAGAGAGGAGCAGAGGAAGGGAGGGTAGAGAAGAAGGAAGGGAAGAGGCAAAGGAAAAAGGGAATGAAAAAGAGGGAGAAGTAAAAAAGGGGGGAGGGAAAGAAAGAAGGAGCCAAAACACACAGAGGGAGGAGTATGGTCAAAGTGTGGGAGGCCCTGAAGACACCTTGAAGCCGAGCAGGGCAGGCTCCACCCCCAGCAGCACCGCAACTCTGAAGTGCGTGGTCAGCCTAGGTAGGGCACAAGTTGCAGGAGGGATGAAGGGCCGGGGCATGGCAGAGGAAGTGGCTGAAAAGGAGCCCCAGAGCCAGCATCAGTGTCATGCCAAGGGGTTTGTGCCAATGGCAGGTAGGGCCCTTTCCACGTCTGAAAGTGCTCCTGAAATCTCAGAGACCCAGCAGGAACACCCTGTTCTTCCTCTGTCCCTCACTCTCTGCGTCCACCAGGGCCATGGGAAAAGAAAAGGGAACTGAAACAAGATAGAGAGCTGGCTTGCAGCCATGGGGAAAGAGGACCTCTTTCAGGCCCTAATAACAGGTATTTTTTGTACTCTTGTATTCCAGCAGGGAATAATGGATGCTTTCCCTGCAGCAATCTTTGTCGAGAACCTGAAGGGAATAGCACTGCAGGAATAATGAGGGCCTAATGCGTGCCTAGGACATTGACAGAGAGGGGTTGACTTGCTCCACAGGAAACTACAGCGCTCTTCCCTCTGCCGAAGGCCTGAGGCGTCCTGCCTGTGGAAAGTTGACCCAGTGGCAAGCAGGGAGTGCGGGAAGTGGGGAGGCCTGGAGGGTTTGAAACAGCAGCCTTCTTGAGCACATAGCCTATGGAGGGGGCAGCAAAGGGCTGGGGGTGGGGGGCCAAGCCAAGAAGTTTCTCCATAGGCTCTGCAAAGAGACAGAAGCTATGCAGGCTTCAGCTTGTGAATTTAGGCTGAGATGTAGACAATGGTATCACCCAGAGATGCCTATCAGGGTATCCTATTTCCATCCTTCTACCTGAGACAGCAAGAAATCAAACACTCCTGAACACAGCTTGCCACTTCAACACACTTCCTGGGGACACCTGACCTCCTCCTTTCCTTCTCTCCCAACCAGACTATCTGCTGTTACCCAGAAGTATACCCAGGCAGAGCTTCAAAATAATACCCTGCCCACTTAGGGGCAGCAGCCTGTCTGCAGTGTGCTAAGCATTGGGAATGTGGAGGTGATGCTGTCTGGGCACTCTCTACACTGTCCCACACTCCTTGGCTCTTTGAAGTGTGTACTTTACTTCTCACTCACAAAGGCCATACGTGTGTATACAATTGTTATTCCTGGTTACCAGTGAAACCAAGGATATAAGTTGAATCAGCAACTTGTGCATACTAAGTAAACACTGAACAACAAGTGTTGATTTTATGGGTAGATTGGGGGCCTCTGCTGGAGGTCCGTGGGTCTGCTGAAGCAGCTCAGCTCCATACGGCGTTTATTCTTTTAGGACCAGCAGCATGTCCAGGGCAAGTATCTCTCAGGAAGCCAAGCCTGTTTGTTACCTAAGGCCTTGCCTTAAAAAGCACGCACACAGTCATTGCTGTTCTCTTTTCACTAGGAAACACCAGACCAACTCCGTCATTAAAATTCACCTACGGAGGTGAGATTGGGACTAGAACAAACATAATCTGAACAACAGGCTGTTCTTCCAATTTGGAGAGCAAGGATCCACATGTGGGTCCTCCCAGGTCCTGTGTACCATGTCATTTTCTTCATGTCACTCCTCCTCCCAATGAAACAAGAAAAACTGAGCTGAGATCTTAAAAATAGGTGGAATCCCGACACTTGGTCATTACATAAGTCAGAATCTTTTTAACTGCATATGATTTCACTTGGAAGGCACATAAACTAACCATAGCACTAACATAGGGGACACTGGCTCAGAACAGGATCAGTCTTGTCTAAGTGTTCCTCCTGGAGGTCTTGTTATAATCAAAAGCCAATCTAAGACTACAAACAGAGTGGCATGACCTAACAAAAATCACCCTGGTTACTTGAGTGACAGAGGATGAGACAATGGTATTGATTGTGACCAAGTTAATGGCAAAGAGGTAAGGACAAATGTTTGGATATATTTTAAAAGAAAAGACAAGAAATTTCCTGATACATCAGATATGTGATATGAGAAAAACAGCAGAATCAAGGATGACTGTGAGAATTGTTAGTCTCAGTCACTGGAAGGCATTTCCATCCACGGAGATGGGGTAGACTGTAGATGAGGCATAGCTGTGGGTGGAAAGGGAATCACAGAATTGGAACATGTTGTGCTTGGGATGCCTATTAGGCACCCGAGAAGAGGTGGGGTGTAGGCAGTTGGATATGGGAGTATGGATTTCAGGAGAGCTGAGAATGTAAATGTGGAAGACACTGACATCCAGATGGCATTTAAACTTGGGTGAAACCACGGGAATGAGAAAAAAAAAAAGAAGAGAGAGGCAGGACATGTCTTCACTTTTGAAAGAGCAGCTCAACTCTTCATGACTTAGAATTGAAACACATTTCTAAAGATATCTTTAAAATCCCATCTAGGAAGAGGCTCCTGTGTGGCCAACTCATCAGCTGGCTGAGGAAGTGCAGGGAGAAAGGAAGACTGGAGGGATCACCCAACATTGGGGCTGATCAGGACACAGTCCCTGTGCCTCGTCTACCAGACTGGGCCGGAACCAGATGGATAGGAGAGAAGGGAACTGTGCAAATTATTCTTTTGAGCCAGTTAAGACAAGTCAGGGGATCTATTAAAGGAGGAAAGAGAAGGAATCTCGCCAAGAGGTGAGAATGACTTTGCAAATCGTGCTGGCAAACCGAGCCATCCTACTTGGGAGGTAGTGTTTATTTGTGGAGAGACACAAAACTGAGCCAACCTGGGATCCTGTAGAGGAACTCTATACTTACCACTTCCTTTGCTGTGTGACTTCAGACATGTTTTTTAACATTTCTTCAGGTATAATGGTCTAAACAACAAAAAACAAAGATATTAATATTGATGTTAAAGAGTTGAGATGAAGATTAAACAAGGTGATGAGCCAGTTGCCAGGACAATGACCAGTGTAAACTTGGTGCAAAAAGATGTGTGCATGGGCGTGCGCACACGTGTCTGTGTGTGTGTGTGTGTGTGTGGTGTGGTGTGTTCCTAAATTGGCCTAAGGTGGGGGGGGGGGGGGGGGGGGGGGGGGCCTGGGGGGCACTTGCCAAATCCAGCTTCTTGAAAGGCCTGAGGCTGAATAAAAACCATGGTAAAGGTAAGCATGGTTCAAGGTATCCAGACACCAGCAAAATTTGCTTATGTTGAATGAAGCCCAGCTCCTGTGTTTGGATCTATGCGATATATAGCAATGACTTAATGAGACTTCTCTTCCTTCCTTGGAAGCTTAGGGTTCATACATTTGTGCATAACTTATACAACACTCTCACTAACCAAGAATGACAATGGAAAAGACCAACCTGAATTAATTTCAGGCCGAATTTAGAAAGTCTTCTCAAGAAAAATCCATTTTATTAAAACTGAATTCCCCTTCAACACAGCAAGGGTCAAGATTGAAATTATGACATGAAAAAAATGGATTTTCTGAAAGGACTTTCTTGAGGAGATACTGATAATTTATTGAACTATTTTAATTTTTTTAGGGGAGAGTGCTAGAATAATGCCTGTATTCCTCTGTTTTCCTTATGTTAACAAACACAGAACTTCTGTAGCATTAAAGGTAACGTTCATATCTGCCTGATTTTACTGAGCCAGCATTATTTTTTTTTAAATTCTATCATATTTTCAAGTAGTGAAACTGATAATTGATAGATTGCAAAGAGCCTTCTTAAATGGGTGAGACAGAGTAGTTATTAGAATATCACCTATGAGTGAATCTTTCTTTTAACACCCTCCAACAGAGTATTGCTTTGGTAGCTTCATTTTTCTTCAGTTTCTTGGTCTCCATTCAGGCCATCAACAACAGGGTGGGTTTAAATCCAGTAGAATCTAAAGCATCTCAAAGTCCGAACTCCAGGAGTTCTGGAGTAAATCTCCTCCAAGGACATGAGAGGACACCCCTGGAGGCATTTGGAGAATTCCTTCAGGTATAGGGTGTGGCGCAAGGAACAATCCCCTCCAAAGATCTTTTTCAATATAAATAATGTGAAATGCAAAATAAAAGCTAGGTGATAGAAAACAGGGAGGTAGACTTTGTGGAGATGGAAAGGGGATGTGGCCATGCAAGAGGAGGGAGAGGGAGGAAAAGTGAACATAATTACGATGCAATATGTATGTGCTCCTGTTTCCCACCATGAATGTAATTAGTATATCTCAAAAACAGCTACTAAAAGATGGCAGAGAGAGACAGAGAGAGCTTTTGCAGTCTTACCCATCCATTCTCACTTTGGCCCTGCCTCCCTTGAAGTCCTCTGCTGAATGATGATCGTGCAGGCAGGATGGACCAGCTTGTAACTACTTCACAGTTCCTCAGAAGCACTCTCTGCACTGCTCCTTAGGGGATGCGATGTTAAGTGTGATGAAATATCACCGAGGAGCTCCAGCATATTGCTCTGGGTTTCTTTCTCTATGCTTAATTGAACTTGTACTTTCATTTCAAAGGAATGGCTCTGGAAATGTTTTCACAGAACGCGAAATGCAGCCCAGCCCTTCCCATGTTGCAATCGAAGTAGTTATTCATGTCAGCAAGGAGCAGAAGGGAGCAGCTTACCTCTGAGAATCCAATTCTCAGAGGCCCTTTTTTTTCATTTATTGTTTGTGTAAAGCCAAAAAAAAAAAATCCACAGTACTTTATTCTTATTAATTACCTTTTGCACTTCAGTTGAATCTGCCTCAGATTACAGGAGGAAATGTCATTCCATATAATAAAATTGCCAAATAGTTCCATATTGATCGGAAACAGTATTGATTTGGGGAATACTGGGCCTTTTTTCTCATTGGCTCACTTCACTTTGAGTGAAAAGTGACCAAGAGGGAAGCAGGGAGCAGTTGGTCTCATCAGCCACCCACCTACATAAGCATAAAGCACAGGACAAAACCCACAGTGAAAGTTCAGACCAACGAAAGATTTACCCCATATGCAGACCTGAGCATTTCTCCATAATGGGTTTTTTTTTAATAACAACAATAAATAGAGGCAATTTAGGAGTTGTAACTATGACCATGAATGCAGGAAAAGATAAATCATACTTTCAGCAAGAGCATGTTATAAAACCAAAGGCACAGTTGTCAACTTCTGAGGTCCCTTAAAAGAGTAAGCATGGGCCAAATCTTACGTGTAAGTACACTATACTTAGTGATTTCCCAAAAGGTCTTGTACCATAAAGACAGCTGACATACACAAAAAAGTGTCAACACTATCACATGCAAGTTCAATCTATCAAAGGGAAATCTGACTATACATCTTATCTTGAGAGACATGCTTGGATCTGTAGAATTTTTATCCTAAAAAATGGCCTTAGCAATTATCTACAATTTTCTACTGGTCTGCCTCTATGAGGAAATAGTAAGTTACGGCCAAATCTACGACTAGAATTTGGACTTGGACTGAAACTCCAGGATTAAAGTTTAACACTTTGCCCTCCATGAGCAATTTTTTCAAGTGATGCATAGAAGAGAGACGAGAGAGAGAAAGAGAGAAGGCAGATGACACAAGATGATGTTGACGATGATAAAGACAGAGGGATACAATAGGCATAAAACTGTAACAGATAGATGATAGAGATAGATATGGTGGAGATAAAAGCTGTAACAGTTACATGATAGAAGATAGACAAATGGAGAAAGAAACTATAAAACTATCCATGGAAATGTCATTGAACTTTCACCATCACTTTCAACAAATTCGAACAGAGCATGCATCATCATCCATTGGTCCCTGAGCCTCACATCAAATTTATATATCTTTGTTCATGAAAATCCCACCAAATACACCAAACAAATTTCCACAAGGGAAAAATAAGATGAAAGAAAGAAAGAAAGAAAGAAAGAAAGAAAGAAAGAAAGAAAGAAGGCAACCTGCCATTCTCAGATTCCAATATGTAAAAGACAGAAGAAAGAACACTGATCTAGTGGCAGGCTTTAAGGCAGACTGGTGAGTCATGAAGACACATGTTACAGCTCACATGCACACCAATCTCAGCAATGTGAACATGAAGGTGCAGATGTGTTTGAGGTAGAGACATAGTAATCCCATAGGGAGATAGAAACAGGACCAAAAATTCTCACCCAAAGTCTTGGTTCTCAAAGATGTTCCCCTATCCTCCAACAAATGTTTCCTGTTCCTCTCTTGACTTCTGCCAAGCACCACCAGCAGCTACAGCTGGTGGGCAGAAACCTTCATTCAGCCAGTCAGTCCCTGTTTATTGAGTATCCACTGTCTGATTAAGACTCATGCTGAGGCTGGGAATTCAGAGAGAAAACAGCAATTCTTCACACAGCTCACAGCTTAGCTCAGTGGAAAAGGTCAAACATGTTTTTTAAAAAAAAGTATTGGCAAGCTAATTCAGTAAATATGTAAAAAAAAAAAAAAAAAAAAAAAAAGGAGGGCATCGGTCCAGCTGGTAAAACCAGGAAGCCCTGGAGAGGACAACAGGGGTTATCACTGGGCAGGGACACTGCAGGTAGAAAGGAGATGAACCCTCCCAGGCGAGGCCTTATGGTAGGTGGTGCATGTAAAGCATGACTCTGCTGCTTGTCAAACAACCCTGTGAGCCAAGTATTCCACGCATTCTTATATTACAGACAGGGAAACTGAGGCTCAGTTGACAGGTCCAAGGTCATGCAGACCATGCTCAGCAAAGTCTGGGATCAAACTCAGGCCTGAGGCCAAAGCTAAGACTCTTCACACTGGGGCTTTCCATGTTGGAAATAAAGAGGGCAAAGGCCGACTGTGAGTATTAACAAGGTTCACAGAGGGAGCACAGTGGGGAATGAGGATTTCAGGAAGCAGGAGCTGCCTGGGGCCTGTGGAGGTTGTAGCATCTGGCAGAGGAAGAACATGAAGAGGAATCTCCTAGCAGGATCATAGCAGGTGAAGCCTGGAGTATAAAGACTCTTGGTCACACACATACACACACAAACACATACACAACACACATCCACATCACCTTTTGCTTCTTGCTGTTATCCTTCACCAATCCCCCCTTTCCCTCAAATGTGGCTGATTCCAGTGTTAGAAAAACATAGTTGTTCTTTTTCTATGATGCCCTGAATGCCCCTCACTACACTGCCTCCTCCCCATCCCCTGAATAAAATAAAATATCATAATAGCAGCACGCTAGAGGACCCAATATGCTCCTCGTGCAAGCTTGGTTAAACAAATCACATTGACCTTTAATAAAAAATGTGCCAAATGCTTCCTTCTCTCGTTCAATATGTTAATCTTCAGGCCAAGCCACGGCCAGAGCAAGCCTCATTAAGTGCTGATCTCATCATGCTAGCCCCGCTTCGAACCCTTCAGTGGTTCCAAATTGCCTCCAGGATAAAGCCTAAACTCCCGCAGTGCACAGAAGGGTCTTCCCCCCGTGACTTGTGCTGACCCTGCCAGGCTCAATTTCCCACAGTGTCCCTCCCCCTGTATCTCGCCACGCTCTGGTCATCCCCAAGTTCATGCCACTTCCTTAACCCTTCCTACAGCATGTCTGTGCAGTGTCCTGGATACCCACCTGCCTGTTACACACTGATGGTCTCCTGTTGTTCAAGATGCAGCTCAGGCCAAGATTTCACGCCCCCGTCCTAGCATCCCCTTACTCCTGGCCTCATGGACAGACGCCTCTCTCTGGGCTAGGGCAGATATGCATCTGTGGCTCGGTGGCTCCTAATTGCATTCACTTCATTATGTCCTGCTCACTGACACCAAGCTGAGTGCCTGACACATATTAGGGACCTGAGCAATGGTCATAAATGATGAGTACCCAACACAAATTCATGGTATTGGCACCTGATCAACTCCTGAGGACCATCAAATGGGTGTTTGATCTGGACACTGCGGCTTTGTGGTGGAAGCCTGTGAATACCCAGGCCACAGTGTAGACCCAGACTGTTCTTACTGTAACCACTGCCTTCCCTTTCTGAGTTGTCCTAGATCCTCAGTGTTTCGATAAAAAGTATTTGCTTCTATTTTAATTGAAAGTAAAAGAAAGTCCTCCCTTTTAGGGTTTGTTGGGTTGGTCTCCAAACCCACTTTGACTGAGCTGTCATGATCTTTACATAAACAGAGCCCTGGAGGGGTTCTCTTACCCTACAGAAGAGTAAGAGGAGCCCGAAGGGACAGCTTGGAGTACAGGTAGAAAATGGTGCTTTCACTGATATCATTTCATACAAGCTCAATTTACTTGTTCATAATTTATCTGGCAAGGAAAGGAGCACTGAAAGTCAAGTTTTCTTGGTTAAAAAAATGGCTTTTCTCCTATCAAAGAAAGTTAAATGATAAATTTCTAACAGAAGAAATGGAGAGCAAGGGGTTCTCTGCCTGGAAAAATATATTAGAAACATTAATGCCTGGGATCAGTGGGCAAGTGAGCTTGTTGCCTTGACACTGTGCTCTACATATACTTGGTTTTTTCGCTGGTTGTCTAGCTTTCCAACTAGAACGAGTCAGGTACTGTAATTATCTTGTTCACTGTTCTATTTCCAGCACAAAGAGGTGGTTAGTGAATATTCTTAAGTGAATGAATGACCTTGAATATCAGAAGAACTGGGTTCCAGGGCCCACTCTGTAGCATCAGCTTGCTCTGTGACCTTGGGCTGGTTACATTGCTTCTCTAATCTTTATTTTCTTATCAGTGAGAATGCTACTTGCCTGACCCATCTCATAAGATCAACACACAGTTCCAGCTTTATGTGAAAGTTCTTTCCTCTTATGTATATACAATGTTGAATTTGAGAGACTGTATGAACCACAGAAAAAAGTTAGGCCTTTCCCACTGAGAGTTAAATATGTGAGAACACGTGTGAATCTAGGATCCAATCTCATCCTTCTCCTGGCAGGACCAGGGTCCCTGTCGTATGTTCTCCAACCCTGCTAGATTGGCTGGGTAGTGGGGACTCATAGCACACCAGGGGAGTACATGCTTCTGGGGACAGAGACCTGACTCATTGAAGTCTAGTGGACAAGTCAAGCCATGGACACAACTGGGCTAATAATGTACAGTGAGAACATAGACTGAGACAAAAAGATGGGTGTGGACTGATCCTCAGGGAAGAAGTCAGGTAGATGTGTAAGCAGCAGAACCCACAGAGGAATGGCCAAGAGAAATGGGAATGGTAGCTGAATTAGAACTCAGAGAAGAGAAACATCCCACAAACAAGAAAGAAGAATGGACTATGGAAGAGAAGGGGTGAAGATTTATTGAAATTCTAAAATTCAACGTTATAATTTTCTAAGAACTTAATCAATGCATTGAATAAAAAAGAGGAAATATACCAAAATACTGATAGTGATTTTATATTATTTTAATTGTTTCTCATGCACACACTCTCTCCCCATCCCTCTCTCCTTCCCTTCCTTTCCTCCCTGTCTCTCTTACTCTCTCTCCCTCTCTCTCTCTCTCCCTCTCCCTCTCCTTTCCATGTAGTCTGGTATATAACTTATTCCATTTTTATAAGTTAAAAAATTGTATTTTGCAGGGCCCGGTGCCACACACCTGTCATTCCAGCCCTCTGGGATGCTAAGGAATGTTTATCCCAAGTTTGAACCCAGACTGGGCAACTTAGCAACCTAGTGAGACCCTGTCTCAAAATCAAAAGTGAAAAAAAAAAGAAGGCCGGAGATATAGTTCAGCACAAAGACCCTGGGTCCAATATCCAGTGCTCCAAAAATTGTATTTAATAGCAAAAGATATGTGAGTGTGATGATCTCAAATAGTTATAAAGAAAAGCAGACCCTCGGGGGCCTGTAAGGAAGAGATTTTTTTTTAATGAAATCAATTTTGAACTTAACACTGAATTTTGTGGTAGAATTTGGCCTGATTATTTTTCTTCCTAAAAGTATTTTTCTTACTTTTCTTTTAATTAAGCCATGATGACTTTTTAAAGAAGTGACCAGATAACCTTTGAATGGGCTCTAAAACCTTTAATTTTTCATTTCATTGTGATTTTACTGTCTATGCACCAATCTCTGGGATGATAACAAAGGACTTGGCTCTTCAAACTTGGCTTTCCTGAGACCCATTACTTAGATCACCAACATCCAGTGTCCCCTCCTATGGGAGGAATATGCTTCCTTGCTTCTCTAACACCCACCTTGGCCATGTAACTTCTTTGACTACCAAAATGTGAGCAGAAGGGACATGTGACCGCTTTAGGAGCCAACCTATGTTTCCTCCATGCTTGGTCTTCCTTATGTCATTCTGATTCACAATCACAATTAAAGATCTTAAACCTTATCCCAAAGTGCAGACAAGAATGATGAGGAAGGAAGCCCTCAACTTGCCTGGAGTGGACATGTGTGTGAGCAGTACATGCAACTTTGATGTAAAAAAAAAAAAAATTGAGATGGGGAAGGGGCCAGACTGTTTGTTATGCAGCTTATCCTGACAGATACAGTCTTCTGGAATGTAAAAAGAAAAAATAAAGTTTATCAGCAATACTATCACTTTCTAAAAATGTAATTCTTGCTTTTTTTCTGTTCCAGATGATGCATATTTACTACAGGGACTTAATATAGAGGAACTATACCCAGAAACCTCTAGTTTCATTACTTACGATGGGTCGATGACCATCCCGCCCTGCTATGAGACAGCGAGTTGGATAATAATGAACAAACCTGTCTATATAACCAGGATGCAGGTGAGCTTATCTTTTGTCCTTTAACTAATGGGGAAGATGACATGCAGACAAGTGAGGTTGACATAGTACTTATTGTGTTAGTTTACTAAAACTACAGAGACTAACACTACAGAAGATACGTAGGTGCACAAAATGCTCAACTTCATTGCAAACCTTAAATTTTGCACTTATACATATCAATAAAGTGGGGAATTTTTTTAAAAAAAGGAAACATATTGCTGCACAGTTCTGGAGGCTAAAGTCCAAGATCAAGCTGTCAGAAGGGCTGATTCCTTTTGAGGAAGAAGCTGCTCTGTATCTCCCTTCAGCTTCTGGTCGTTTCTAGAAACCTTCTGAGCTCCTCAGCATGAGAAGCACCACCCCCAATCTCCATCTTCATCTGTACATAGTGGCCTCCCTGTGGCTGTCTGCGTCAAATGCCCTCCAGCCGTGTTGAGTTACAACAGCCCATTCCAATAGCCTCATTTTAATGTAGCTAATTACAGCAGCAGCGATCCTGTTTCCATGTGAGGTCACTTACTGGAGTACTAAAGATTATCAGCGCTTTCAGCTTATAAGTTTGGAGAGGAATGGGTGGGAAGAGGTTACACAACTCAACTAAGGACACCTATATTTAGAGAGCAGCCTCTGAAATGGCTTAGCTCAAACTCACTCCACGTGTCTGAGGAAGAGAAGGCGGCCAAGTTACTTCCCAAAGTCTGCTCTACAGAAATTGCGCTCAGAAATCAAAGATGTGAGTTGAATGATGTGGACAAATGTGTTCGGAAAGGCTGGAGTTATAAACATTGCATGGATTCAGTTGGGAGTTGGGGACTTTTCAGACCTTTTTAAGATGATAATATGTCGGTCTCCAGGAGGCAATGGGATGGGCGACGCTCCTCAAGCATCGGAAGCTGAAATTTTCTAGATTCTCTCACAGATGATCCATTCCCCAGAACTGCCCTCTGGTACCAGTTTGGCTAAGTGGCTTCTTGTGCTCATTCAGCCTGTCAAACCTTCCTGTGAAATGGCCCCACCCCCTTCTCATGATGGGGGAGGGGAGTAAATTACATAAGCCTCTTCCCGCTCTGACATTCTATGCCTGTGAGAGTTTAGAAAACCCAAAGGCAAGACGGGAAAATGAAGTGGAACCACACCTCCTTCACAGGACACCTGTTCACCACCTGACAATGTCTGCACAGTTTGAAAGCCCTGATCCTGGCTGTGTCGATTGGGGCTCATGGAATGACAAGCAGCAGTAACCTCCTGCAGATAACTTAAGCATTAAAAAAAAAAAAAAAAAATGTATTCAAGAAATACTGAGCCATCTCGTGGAATTTAAGATCAGAAACGCTGACATCTGGAACTCACTGGAATCAGAATGCTTGAAGCCCTTCCTCTCTACTTTTCCCCACTGTCATTTCCTCCACCCGCTTGGTATTGTGGACTGACCAGGGCCTTCACCACGAGTTGTGTTCCCAACCCCTTTTATTCTGAGACAGGGTCTTGCTGAGTCTCTCAGCTGAGTCCCTAAGCTGAGCATAAACTGAGATCCTCCGGCTCCTCCCACAGTTCTGAGATCACACGGACAGTCCTTCCCCTGTAGAACCACAGTGCACAGTTCTGTCGTGCCTGTTGCACATCTGCTGCATTCTTTTCTCCTACTAGCAACTGTCTTCATTCGCTTCACTGTCCTAGTGGAACGCAGCCTTATAATCACAGAAAACAACCGAATCAATTCGACTTCATTTAGTTCTGACCACTGGGCCTATCACTATACTATGGCAATATCATACTCTGACAGGAAGAAATCCCAGAGAACACGTAGCTGGATTTCTTCCTTGGACACATGGCACAGTTGAGGGTGAGAATAAACAACTTGCTCAGAGATGTGCATGAACTCCTCTAAGCGTGGAGTAAGCTACAGCAAGGCTCACTCTATGCTCACAGGCATTCATGTGCCTTCAGCTCAGCTGATATGATGGAGAAGGGACACTCCTGGCCCTTCCCAGAAGAGCTGGCACCACCTAATCTAGGCACAGTCTACTTGGTCTTCCATCTTCCCTAGTGCAAAGAGGACAGTCAGTCAGATCTCACAGCTTTTTCTTTCCCCCAGATGCATTCCTTACGCCTACTCAGCCAGAATCAGCCATCTCAGATCTTTCTGAGCATGAGTGACAACTACAGGCCTGTGCAGCCCCTCAACAACCGCTGCATCCGCACCAACATCAACTTCAGCCTACAGGGGAAGGACTGTCCGAACAACCGAGCCCAGAAGCTTCAGTACAGAGGTGGGTGCCGAGGCTCCAGCTTCCTGCTTGGTCCTGTCCTGAAAGACTGGGGGCTCTCACTCTTTATAGGAGTCATAGTTATAAGTGACAACGACACCACCATCCCCACGGGCGCAGAAGTCTAGAGAGCATACATAAAGATGGCAACGTTTGAAGGCTTGACTTTTAATATATACACATCATCCATTCAAACCCTTACACCCCTCTGAGTCAGTCAGGAGAGACGTGTCTTTTTTTACTGTCGTTTTACAGAAGAGCTGGATAGACAGATTTCCTCAAGGTTATCTGCTAGACGGGGACAGCAAGAAGCATGAGACCTGGTCTTAGTTGTTTGCCCCTGTGCAATGAGCACATGCTCTCGGTGCCAGGCTACCCAGACCCAAGGAGGTGATGTGTGAAGCTTATCTTTGTACAGTGTTTCATCTCTAGAAGTGGTGTGTACCACTACTACAGGGGATGTGTAAGATGGCCTGTGCTTCTTGTAGTCCTGTGGCCCACACCCCCCCTTCTCTGTCTTCTCTCTTCCCTCCTGTGCATTGACTAAACATCTCTTGACTGTCATGGTAATCTTGCAATGTGGAAAATAAGGCAGGGTAGGGACTTGGAGCTATCCTGGCCTGGAAGTCAAAACACCTGTATTCCAGACCTGGTTCTAACAAGCTGTGAAAAACAGGTCATTTATCCTTCTGGTCCTGGCTTTTTTCTGACAGTTCCTATCTGCAGTTACTTCAGAGCTCACTGTGAGGTGCAAACAAGAGACTGGATAAGGAAGCCCATTGTAGTCACAGTGTCTCCCCTCGTGAAGGGTTCTGGTTGTCACCAGGCAGATTTTAGAAGCAGCTGCCACTGCGATCCTCTGGTCTCCCATTTGGTCTGTGTTTCTTATCTCATGTTCCCTGACTCTTATCTCTCTCTCTCAGACACAATTGTAGAGTACTTAGACTATAGATTTCCTGCTCCTTCCCACCCACAACTATCAGAAAAATTAGCACTTTTACTATTATTAATCATCATTATCATGATTATTATTTTCTACTCCCAGTGTGTCAGGAACTTAGGTGGGCAGTGGCAATGCAGTGGTGATGAGACAGAGGTGGCCCCAACCACAGGGCAGAGCAGCCCACACACTCTTTCCATAATAAGACAGGGAGCAAATGGCTCGGGTTGTGTGGAGCCTACAATCTCTGGCATACTCTTAAGAACACGGTGTGAAATCAGCCACAGGCAGTATGCAAATGAATAGGCTAGTAGCGCTCCTGTAAAACTGTATTTACCAAGAGTAAATAAATAAGGGGATGAGCTGGTAAATTTAGGATGTGGAATGAAGCTTGCTCATTCCGAGTCTACTCCAGCGCCATTAGCTAGAACTTCTGTGATGAGGGAACTAGTCTATCTTCATTGTTCATTACGGCAACTACCAGCAGCACGCGTGTATTGGACATGTGATGTGTTGCTGTTATGATGCCCTAATTAATTTTTTTAATTCACTTACTTTCATGGTAGCCACACGTGGCCACTAGCTGCCACACTGGACAGCACAGATCTGAAGGGACAAGGGGAGGGAAGTAGATGGAATGCAGACAAGTGCACAAACATTTGCAAAGCAGTAAGTTCCCGAAACTGTGCCCAGATTAACTCAGTTGTGCCTCATTTTGCGTTGTGTGTATATGGCTTTGTTTCTTTCTCTCTCTTTGCAGTAAACGAGTGGCTCCTCAAGTAGAGAACTAAGCCAAGAAGACTCCCACCTCAGTGACATGCTACAACTGTGAAATGACGTAACCTAGAATGTCCCCTTCTTCCTCCTCTCTTTTTCCTTCCCCCCCAAGCCTCATTCACTCTTTGGATTGGCCCCCTCTTCATGAAAAGTGTCTGCAAAACCATGGCAGAGGAATGCATCTGGTATACACCCTCCCAAACAAGCACACATGCACTCACACATACATATACACACATGCAAACATAACTACACACAGACACCCTCATACAACCTCCATGTTGGGAAGTCAAGTTCCAGAAACAAAAGGCTCATTCATAAGAGGTCTTACAAGAAAATAACTAGTTAACCTAATTACAATTTTGATACTGTTTTCCTGAACTAATAAAGCTACCCAAGGAGACTTTTCAGCCTTTGTACATACACAACTGTTCCAAATGAGAGGAAAGAGAAAACGCAACTCGGAGAACATCAAGTGGACTTTGCATCAAGTCATCTCCAATAGTGTCCTGGGATCCTCTGCGGATGCTGGTGACGGGTGAGCCAGGACGAAGTTGACCAAGGACACTTATTTCTAGATTATGATTCTTCTGTTTACTCAACAATTTAAAAAGAAAAAAAAAGGACAGACATTGAAGAGCTACACACTGTATATATATATCACCGCAGACTATAAAGAAATGAAATTATTTCCCTCTTTGTCACATATCTGTAGTAGGACTTGCCAAGATCAGAATTGACCCATTTGCCGTTTCTTGTTTTCCAAAGGTCATACATTGTGTTTGGTTATAGTTAACAGCTCAATAAATGTGCTTAAAGAGTTAATTTCATTTTTCCGGCTTTGGTCTGTTCTCCCCCCTTCCGGGCTGAGACCTGGCTCCATGCAGCCACATTCTTTGGTTTCACTTGTCCCTCCATCTCCACGTTTGGTTCATTCTGCCATTTACTGACTTCGTGGCAATCAGGAATGCATTTGCTAAGCAAGTATAACTTTAATTCCACTCCATGGCTCGATCATTCATACGAGGTGAGCTCCAGCCTGACAGAGCAGGTGACAGATTTCTTGCGTTTCAAAACTGCCATCCTCCCCCTGTGATGCTCCCGTGAAGGAATGCACTTTGCCTTGTAAATTCCTGGGAAAAGGGGTGTCTTTTCTCTCCAGGTGCAGCCAGATCTCACAAAGTACAAACGAATGCCTTTCTTTTCTTGTTTATAATGGTCACTCACTGTGTTTGGTTACTGTCAAAAAAAATCAATAAATGTGTTTAACAAGTTGCCCAGTACCTGTGTCTGAGTTTATTGAGAGGGAAGATGCTCCCTGCTGGAGCCTCAGAGTCCTGCTGGGTCCACCAGCAAATGCATGCAGCCAGCAGGGCAGCCAGCTCTGCCAGAACAATCGTCTGGCCATTCCCAGGGCCAGGTAATTAATACCCTGTTGAGAAAACACACAGACTTAGCTGCTGGAAGGGAGGACTTGGATGTGCGTCCAGTGGCCAAATTAAAATTAACTTTCATCTTTCCTTTCTGTCACAAGCTCCAGGAAGAGGGAAAGCACCAGCATGTAGAGTCTGTGCAAATGAAGCCATTCACAAAGCAGATTGAAAACTTCACCTGGTGACAGCATAGACTGACAAGGAAAAATTCATATAGCTAGTTATTTTGTATTCGAAATAATACATGTAACAGGGTGTCTTTTCACATCTGGTGTCCAAGTTAGTCTGAAGACAGCTTTCACCATGATGGCGTATTTCTAAGCAGTTCTCTTTGGGGATGATGGCGTAGCTCAGTGACCAGGCACTTGCATAGTGAGCACAGGTATAGATTCCAAAGTTCAATATCCAGTACTTGAGGGGGAAAAAAGGCAGCAGACCGAACCAATTATATTTTTTCAGAAAATTAAATGCTTATAAAGGTGTAGGATGAGCAAGTAGCAATCTTTTTGTGTGTGGCCTGCTGCTTCCTCTCTAAATTCGAAGCTTCCTCATTCTACAATAGCCACAGAGACACAGCATAATGGCTGAAGAATATGAATAATCCATTGACTTCACCCTCCTGCTTATCTTCCGTATGACTCTATGCAGGTTACTTTACCCTTATGAACTGTACATTGGGTGTGCTAATAACCCTCTTTGTGTATTTAAATACATATATAACTATTTAAATCAACACAACACCTACGCTGACTGTTCTCTAACCGATATTCAAAAAGCATTTGTATGAGCAGTTGGCTCCAATCAGAGCACATCTTCTTCTACTGCGAGGAGCTAGCATTCATCACAAGGGATACACATGATTAATCTCAAACACCTTTTTGCTGATTTGGTTCTGAAATCAGTGTGAAAGGTAAAAAGATTACGTATATACTGAGTTGTTTTTAAAATTCCTCTGTATAATCAAACAGCGCGAACATAATCTGTAATAATCATGTTTTATCCAACATTGTTCAAGCTTCCTATTTCTTTGATTGTATCAAGTGGCATAATTTGTTAGCATTTAGGGGTTATATAAAATAAAAAACCTTATTCTCACTTATTTTTAAACGCCAAAAAAAAAAAATCTCAAATAAGAACAAAAGATGCTCAGCAGACAGGACAAATGTGTGTCAAGAAAAAAGCATAGGCAGGAAGGATGGCCAGGGATGAACTTCTATTCTCTGTGGCTTTGGGCCAATCAACTTCCTTCCCTGGGACTGCATCTTTACCTATAAGAAGTTTGAACAAGGCTACCTACTTTCCACTCTACCGTTCCCGCACCTGTGTCCACCTAGGGAAACAGAAAAGCATCCCTGGGACGCTGAGCTTGAGCAGAATTCCCCATTGATCAAGCAGAACTCAAAAGAGAACACAGTGATCCACGGGCCAGTCCTTACTGCCTCATCTCTGTACTCACTGGGGTTCCCAAACTATAAAAATGAAAATACAGGCACTTTGCCTTCAAACAACATGGGAATAGTAAAGATTTGCTAGATTAGTACCTCTCTACTAAAAAACAAAGTTTTAAAGTACCAAAAGTTCCTTGGGACTTGGCTTGGTGAAAACATAAAGGAACAAGAATACACTTTGCAAACTGGGTTCTCGGGAAAGGACAGGCAGCAGGGCCTTGTGCCTGCAGCCTGTGTCCCCCAGTTGGCTCTGCCTATCTTAGCCACAGGTAACTCGGGCCCCCCTCCTTCCTGGAGAGGAGATCCAGCACTCCGGGGAAGCTGTGCTGCACCTCAGTCCTCTCCTTAAGACGTGACAGAGGAAGGTTAATATACACACAAGAGAGTTCCAGGCAAATTAAATAAGAAAAAGAGAAACATGATGTAGAAATCCTCGGCCTCCTTTGGAGAACTCATTTTGTGGTTTCTAAGGCCATTCAGGGCCTTGTTGCCATCTCCCTTGGGACAGTTTGGTTTCCATGGTGACATCAGGACAGCCAAAGCTCTCTGCACTAAACATGTCTGGAATACAGCGCAGGACAGCATGAGGGTAATGTGAAATGTGGGCAGGAGAGAAGTCTGTCACAGCTGCACGCATCAGGCTGAAAGTGATGAACCACATGAGTAGCAGGTGCTAACACCTCCATGGTGGCCTCTTCCTTCTGAACTAAGGATTAGTTGCTGTACTTCAGAGGAATATCCTCATCTTCTACTCCAGAAAGCCTACGAGTGGTGCCTCCAGGAGCAGAAACTCGCATTAATGCATTCAGCAACCAGCAGATGGAACATAAAGAAAGATCTACCAAGAGCCCAGCTGAGGAAACACACTAGTAAAACCCACCCTGAACTGCACATTTTCTATGGCTTAGGCCCTGTGCAAAGCAGCTCATAATATCATTTCCTTTTACCCACCCTGTGACCCAGACACACTGTAAATGCAGAAAGTACGCTTCTTAAAGACCAAGCAACAGGTTCAAGGTCACCTGGCTCCTAAGTGCTAACATTAGACCCAACTTTTGCAAGCCAGTGATCATCAAATTGAAGCCCCCTCCGTCAGTATCACTTGGAAACTGGCTAAATGCAAGCTACTATACTTCTTTGCAAATCAAGTGACACTCTAAAGATGAAGCCCACCCCTTTGTAATTTAACAAGTTCTCGGGCCATTTTGATGTACATTCAGGTGTGGGAATGTAAATTAGTACAGTTCACTGAACTAGGTATATTGCAATTGATGGCTACACTGTCGTCTCCAAGTCTTCAATTAACAAATGCACAGTTTGAATGAGTCCCTCACCTGTCTCTTTTTAAATAAAAGTATAATATTTGAAATACTGGCTCAACATTAATTCTTCTAAAACCTACCTCAGGCCATCATCCTAATTACTCAGATTGCAAAACTTCTGAGACCTCAGGCCACTACACACAGATAAAATCAAGCTATAAGTCAGAAGTCCTGGAGTCTGGAGAGACAAGCTGGGCACAAAATTCAAAGTCATGGGTAAGTTACAGCCTGCCAGTTCTAACTTTCTGGTCTCTTTTCAATACAGTGCTCTCTCACCTTGATTCTGCAGCCCCATGGCACCCCATAAGCCCACCTGCCATCACCTGAGACCCATACTATCACAATATCCACTCAGCAGGTCCTCCGGCCTCCAGTCTCCAGAGAAGGGGAAGACCTACAAGTGCACAAAAATACCCACGTTCTGTTTTTAAATAATGAAAACCTGAGTTTGCACCAAAGAGAAGTTGTAGGAAGTTCAGGTTGACCTGGGGGGCTACGCAGAAAATCCGAAGAGGCAGAACTCCAAACTGATTTGGCAAAGAAACAGATCCCAGGTGCAATGCAAGAAAACTGTTTCTGGAAACCAAACCAGAAATGAAGGTGAAAATTAGGAACCAGAGAGATTCCCTGAGCTCCTTTTCGTAGGGCTTTCTAGAGACTTGGTCATGGCCCAAGGCAGAGAGGAAGGGATGGAGAGTCACATTCTGACCTGGACACAACCCATCCACTCCCACTCCATCAGTAGGATCAATGAGCCAAAACCTCCAACCAAAGCACAACTCCCAAGATATACACTTAATAATCCCTGGGTGCTTTCTGACTAAAGAATCAAATTCTTCAGCAAAGCAAGCAAAGCCTTACTTAGTGGATTCTCAGCAGGGACCCATAAATACATATCTCAGCTCTCGTCATGCAGTTTGGAAATACCACTCATCTTTAAAGAGATCCAGCTAAGCACCACCTGAGATTTCTTTGATCTCCCCAGGAATGCATGGGAGACTTCTATCCTCTGAGTTCACACAGCATAGTGACTATATCTCTAATATCTACTTCACTCATCCTATGCTAGAAACATGTTTAGGGCTGTGGGCATAGCTCAGTGGTTAAAGCACTTATCTACCATGTGTAAGGCCCTGAATTTGATTCCCAAAACCACATAAAAATTAGCTGAGTGTGGTGGCACCTGCCTGTAATCCCAGCACTCAGGAGGCAGACTCAGGAGGATTGCTGTGACTTCAAGGCCAGCCTCAGGCTAAATAGTGAGTTCAGCACCAGCCTCGACTACAGAGCAAGATCCTGTCTCAAAAAGAAAGAAAAAAAGAAGAATCTGTATTGGTATGAGAATTTCCAGCACACTGAGAAATAAATTTCCATTGTTTATAAAGGATCCAATTTATGATTTATTATAAAAGCACAAATGAACTAAGGCAGGAATCAAGGTACAGAAACGTTGCCAAGAGTCTCCATCCCCAGATCAGTTAAATCAGTCTCTGTGAGTTGATCAGTAGATTTTTAAATTCACAGTCAATTCCACTGTGCCATCTGCAATGTTGGCTGATCACCAGATTCACCTGAGATGCTTATATATACTTGGCTAAAATTGATAGCTCTGAAAGTTCTCCAGGTAATTCTGATATCAGCCAAGAAAAAAACCTGCTGTCCTATAGCCAGATATTTGCCGTGCCATTTCGAATATTTATAGGCTACATGACTCTTGAAGAGATAATCAAATAAAAAATGGTAGAATGGAAGGCTGAGGTGAGGAATTTAGAAATCCTTTAGGACCCAGGTTGCTAGCAGCTGACACACAAAACTAGCGAGATGCACCAGTTGGGTTTCTAAAGCCAATGAGGATGCTCTGCCCTCTCACACAGTTGACCCCTTCACATCAGGGCTCAGACTCAGAGGGAAGTCTGAGGATAATGAATAATTTACTTTAGGAAAGAGTTAAGAACATGAAAAAGAGCCAACATGCCACTGTGGCCAAGTGTGTTCACCTCTTCGGGTAACAGTCTTATTCCATCACCATCCAAGGAGACAAGATGTTTCCACCTCCTAGGCTGAACGTGACTCATGAACAAAATAGATAAAATCACTTTTTCTCATATCCTAACAGGTTGTAAAAACAAAGCCAGAGAAGAAGTGAGAAAAGGCTTAGAGTAAGTGTTAAACAAATGTCAGGAAGCATTAATAGAGGACATGCGAATTCTTCTGCTTCCGTGAATAAAGATACGTGCTGAAACCTGTGTGACTAGGGACTGTAGTAGAGAGGTGCTCCACCGCCACTACATGAGGGCTGTGTGCCACGCACAAGCCCTCCTCAAAAAAACAAAAAAAAAAAAGTGAATAAAGGAGTGGAGAAGTCCCCGTATATTTTGAGACACACGTCCCAGAAACAGTCTTTAGAGACAAATACTTGAGCCATAGTTTATGTAGTTTCAGAGTTGGGAATCATGGTTTGTAAGATAAGAGCCTACTTAGGGAATTGTGGAAGGAGAAATGGATTCCAACAGAGATTGCTGAGAAAGAAGGCTGCAATGAAGAATTCACTGGATCTGCTAAACTCAGAGCATGGTCCAGAAAACAGAGAAAAAGGCAGAATTCCAGAGAAGAGGAGCCCAAGGGAGCAGCTATAAGGATGTATCCCAAAATGAGGAAGAGGGCTGTGTGGTCAAGATCACCTGTGATGACACCAACCCTTCCCTGAGAGAGTTTTGTTGGGTTCCTTCAAAACCAATGGCTAACACAACACTTTCTCCTCTGTTTCACTTCACTTGCGGGACACTAAAGACTTAGCACTTGGCTCTAGACCAGGCACAGCAGGGGACACTGGGGGAGAAATCCTGGTTCCTGCCCTCAGGAAGCTTAAAATCCAGTATGGGAAGACAATAATGGAACGTAGAACTTCTTCATTCTATGTGACTCAGAAATGTTTAGGTTCCACACAATTATTTTTGAAATTGTTGGATAGGCAAGTTGGCTGAGCACAATGTGTAAAGTTGGCTGAGTACACATGTGTAGTCTGTTCTTTGCACAAGGGTACCCCGCTGAGAGAATGGCTAAGGACATCTTTCTGCAATTCATTAGCCTATAGAGAATGAATGTTTTCTTGAAATTCACCCAAAGATATCATTCGAGCTAGCTGAATCCCCAAGAACAGCAACTTAAACAACAGCGGGAAGTCAAGAAATGAAAGAACAAGGTCTTGATTGAAAAGCTCAGTGGAGAGCTTTAGAGTAGGAAGAGGGATTTGGATAAGGAGTGCCAGGTGGCAGGATTGAAATAGGTGGGAGGCAGGATGGTGTTCCAGACAAGCAGAAGAGAGGGCGTGAAGAGCTGGGACTAGAATGAACCCAGCAGGTGCTCTGGGCACAATGAAAATTCACTGGCTTAATACAGGTCAGATAAAAGGATACTATGGAAAAATCATCTGGGTTTGGTAGCAGTAGGCCAAAAGGGGGTGGCAGAATGTAAACAAGAGAAGTGGCAGGGTATAAGCAGCAGAAAAAGCAGGTACAACTGCATTTGACCAGCATGATCAAACTTGAGCTCTACAATTCACGTGCTGGTGACACTTGACACCTATGCCTTGAAGAGTCTTCATTCATTAAAAGACAAAGGAAACAGAATCACCACTTTTGCAAGCAAATACTCAGAAATAAGTTTTTAAGAATTGTTATCTACTGCATGGGTTTTTAGAGTTGTCTTGGAGTGATAGGCAGTAGAAATCCAGGAATATGTCACAACCATGTGGGATCTGGGAACACAATACACCTGGGATCAGGTGGATTTGTGGAGGAGAGAAGAAGGTAGCTTGAGATTGTTTCTAATTAAGTAGAAAGAAGCTCAAAACTCTGCTCTTCTAACACAGGTTGGTGTCTTTTCCCCATTTCAGAGCTCCTCATCCTCCAGACTTCCAAGATGCCCTCGGTTAAAGGAACAGCCTGTTGCTCAATAACCTCACCCAGGAAGAAATTTCACCTACCAGCTACTCTGAAAAATAGATGAGAGATCTTAAAACCAATGGGTTAAAAATGAGATTATAGGAAGACAGTATGGGAAGGCAAAGATAACAATGACTGCTATCATCATTAGTGTTTAGTAAACACAAAGTGTGTTTGACAAGTACCAATTCCTTCAATCACCACCATCTTACAGAGGGGAAAATAAAGGTAAAGCAAAATTAATACTATTCAGCTAGTCAGTAACAGAAAGGTCGATGCGAGCACCCTCCTACGTTTCCACTCTATCAGGGCATGTCTTAGAAAATTTACTGGTATAAAAAAAAACAGAGATGAATTGAAATATGTATCCAATAAATACATGAAAAGAATTGTAAGGAGGTACCCAAACATGTGCATGTACAAGCACATTCATAGCAGCATTACTCACAGCAGCCAAAAGGCAGAAACAACCCAAATATCCACCAGACACGAAACAGATCAACAAACCAGCACATGCATTAATGGACTACTATTCAGCCACGTCAAGAAGGAACGGTTAATACATGTCACAACATGAATGAACCTGAAATGCATTATGCTAAGTAAAAGAAGCTAGACACACAAGGCCACAACTTGTGGATTCCATTTGTGTGAAACATACAGCACGTGAATCCACACAGAGAGATTACCAAGTGGCAGTTTGCAGGAAGAAAGGGGATCCCGACAGCTGCTTAGCAGGTATGGGATTTTCTTTGGGATAATGAGCATGTTTTGGAGCTAGATGGAGGTGGTTGTATAATATTATATAGGTACTAAATATAAATGACTTGCTCATTTTAAAATGGATAACTGTATGTCATATGAATTTCACCTCAACTGAAAAGTACAAGATGTTAGCACTTGGGATAAAGGCACCTGCCTGGAAGAAATGACTGTAGGAATCATAGGATATTCCTCATCAGCCTCTGGCTTTTGGGTCACCGTCTTGCCTGAGCCTAATTTTGTGGTGTCACTTGGTTGGGTGGCAATATGATGAAGAACAAAATTTGCTTGTCACTGAGTATCTCTCATGTTCCAGTTCTTATGCTGTTTACTCTACTGGCATGATACATTCAACATTCCAACAGTCTTATGTGGCTAAGAAAAAGCACGAAATACCTGATATTACTAAGTGCAGGCAAACAAAGGCTCAAAGTACTTATTGTAAATTACCCAATAGCCTGTCAGTAGCAAGTGGCAGAACCAGAAGTCAAACTTGGGTCTCGACTGTTTGCAGCTACCACTTATTTGATCCTCATTCCTCTGTCCCTGTAACTTCCGAGTCCCTCCTTCCAAGGGGGCTTCTCTGGGATGGAAAGATCACTGCTGTAGACATCCAGCAACACTTTCAACCCAGTTTCAAATCCTTTGGGCCAAGGGAAGTGCACTGTTCCTTCCACCCACAGACCCACCAGAGCTCCCAGCTGCAGGCAATGAGAGTTGAGAGCAGGCAACTCACACATGCTGCCTCTAGTTTTCTTTCCCAACCAGAGACGGACAGGAAGTAATCATTGGCACTCACAGCAATTATTTTTGACTCCATTAAATTAAAATAAAAACCAAACCTTTAAAAGACCATATTTAATACTCTGGCTATACAATTATTCAGAAGAAAATCTGCATGATAAAGATCAAAATAATTAGAGTAAGAAATCTAACACAAGGAAGAATCTAGCTTCTTTCTGCGATGTTCAAAGCGTGGAACCAGCTAAGGGCCTGCCAAAACACTCAAGTAAAGCAGAGGATGGAAAATCACACAAAATCTTTTCAAGAAAAACTGGGCACTGACAAGAGAAAATGGTAGGAAAAAAAAAAAAATACCAAAACCCTGAATTCAGAAAGCTCAACCATCATTCAAGTGGTAAATAACCCAGGATTTCTGGAAAAGCTGAAGCTGGAGAGAGTCGATCACATCATGAAAAACTTAGTAGGTTAACAATACCTAGTGTAAAAGAGGAGAAATCAGGTCACTCTACAAGAAACTTCCAGAAGTAACTAGTACAATCCCCGAAGATTCCTAGCGCTTCAGTCTACATTTGAGACCAGATACAGAGCTGGCTGGACTCTCTCTGAGCGCATTCTTTAATGTTGATGACTATGGGGGAGGAGAGTCTTAAGTCGGAGGTTGATATTGATAAACTTATGGCCAAAACAAGGAAAAAAAATAGCAAAAGCAAAGATAAGACCTTAATTTGAACAGAGAAAGTGGCTAAAATTGAGAGCTTGGCACAACCTGGGACTTCATGTGACGACTATCCCGCCTTCCAGAGGGGCAGTCCCATCCCCTACGCTTGGTTCTCCAATGTTAAACAGCAGTTACATGGTGACTTATTGAGAAAGTGAAGCAGAGGTGATTCTTGAAGTTCTGTTTAAAAATTGATTGTTTTCTCAAAGAACTTCAATTATCAGTCAAATAAAAAGAGAATAGGCAGACGGGCTTGGAGCATGGGCTCCTATCCCAGCACTGTTTCACCATGCTAGCCAGGTGGGCCAGGCATGGCATTGGATCTCTGAGACTTTGAGTTTTCTCATACATAAAAGGGTACTGTTTGCCATTCTTTTTCTGAGTTTCTTTTTTTCCACCAAGACCACACATATACACACACACACACACACACACACACACACACACTGGCAAAGCAATTGTTTTGAATTATGACAGCTCATTTATTCCACATTCCTTCAGTGCTACTGACAACATGCTTCTTCATATTACGTAACTCTTTGTACACCATTTTGAAAGTCCTTCTAACATTGTTTCTTCAAAGAGTCTCTCTTCCTTCCAAATTATTAGTAACTTGGGGGCTCCCCCCCATGCAATGATGGAAAACTTATTTAATTTCTTTGAACCACAGTGCCCTCTTATGTAAAATAATTAACTCTCATGATCATTGAGAGGATTAAGTGAATTAGTGTGTGTGAAAATATGTAGCGTATAAAAAAACTAGCAAAATATTAGCCACAGAATTGCTACTAACTATCATTATCACCTTCCTCTCAGAGAATGAACATCCAAACAAAGCCCATCTTTCCCCATACATTAAGGAATTTTTCTTCTCACTATCTCCATTTCAAGGCTCAGCACATGGTCTTGAATTATAGACATGTAGACTAGGCAGTGTCTGGTGAGTGACTAGGTAGAAGGTAGATTAATTAGTGATGTCAATTAAAACTAGCTGTTAAAACCATCCAAAATCTCAGTGGTTCGACATAATAAAGATGTATGCCTCTCTTACACTACAGTCCACTTTCTATGTCAGCTCCTATCCTATCTTTCTCCACAGCAGTGGGTCGCTCAGGGACCCAACCTTTGTTTTGTTTTGTTTTGTTTTCTTAACGTGGGATATTGCCATATTGAATATCACTATCAGTTTTAAAGAAGTGGATAGTCCATGCTTCTAGCCAGATAGAAGAAGAAACTAGGAAATTTCTGGATAATGAGGCAAGAAGTTTTTGGCTAGGCCTCAAAAAGCCATGCAGCACTTCTGGCTACATTGTACTGGACAGAATCCAGTTACATGGCCCTTCTCTAACTGCAAAGCAAATCCTGGGAAACGCAGTCTTCCTGTGAAAATAGAGAGATGGAAACAATTCGATGAGCATGTGGCATTGCCTCCAGCAGTCTGGAAGGAAACCCCGGAAAGGATGCAAGCCATTCTACCTACTGCCTACAGAAACACCAGCCACGCAGTTTCCTGGGATCTCAGCCCAGCTAGGCCCACTTGCCCTTAGAAGCTTTGCCCACTCTTGGTCTGATAAGGCCGCCCTGGGAAAAAGCTGGGCCTCCTGGGCAGGAGGTCAGAAGCTCTCACGTGCTTCTAGCTGGACCTGGCCCCCTGGGAGGAGGAGACGCAACTCACCTCACAGTGGGACATCTGTGAATGTGGATGTCTCTGTAGAAATACACATGTAGCAAGCATGTGAGTCCTGGACCCTCTCCCTTCACAAATCCCAGAACAGAAGTTCCTCACTTCCCCAGGGTGCTGCAGAGTCTCTTTATGCCTTTCCAGAGTTTTCTTCACCCTGATCTGCACCATAGGTGACTGATCTAGTGGACCAATTAAAGGCTTCCTGGTTCTCATACACCCATTTGAACCAGCAGTGGATCCTGTCACAAATGGCAGACTACTGACACGGAGGTATTTTTTCCTACAGCTCTCTCCCACACAGCAGGCAGTGTTCAGCCTTTGTGTTGAAGGCCCCAGATCCAGCAACCAAACCCTCCCACTGCTGCAGGCCCCAGGGAAGCTACTCCCTCCTCTTATCCCATGAGTTTCCTCTGCTCATGGTGACAGCCTCAGCCATACCCCTCAGGTATGCATTACATTGTGTGCACCTGGATATACTGCCATCTCCTCAAGGCAGCAGCTGTGGCTCATGCCAAATCTCTTGGTGCTGAAACAGGGTCTGAAGCCCAAGACTGCAAGACCTGCTGCTCCCTGGGGATCTCTGGATGTGCTGGAAAGTGCCCTGAGTTCAAGATCCACTTGGAGCAATCATTTGTTCACCAACATGGGTGGAATCCTCAGCTTCCCAGAAACTCACTTTTCTTATCTGTAAAATTAGAGTGATGTCATTACTATCAGGGAAGCTAAGTGAATGGCACATGTGTAGCGCCAGCCACAGGGGAAACTCCAATGTACCTGTCTTTCTCCTTTCCTTCCTTTTTCCTTCTTTCCTGCCTTCCCTTTCTTCCTGCTCCCTCTCTTGCCACCTCCCTCCATCTTAAATTTCTCATGTATACAACAGATTCTTTAAAAATCAGATTTAAAACACACCTTAGTTAGGCATCTACACTGCTCATGAAACTCCACAGAATGCTGTGTGGGCTACCTGCATCTCTGTGCCTGCTTCTCTAGAGGTAAGGACTCCAGGAGCGGGGACAACTCCATTCTCTACCAAAACCGCGGGTCAGCCAAGGCCTGAAGGAAGCCCCAAGGGAACACAGTGCAGGAAGCAAGGACCCAGCCTGAGGAGTTCACTCCTGAAGTTTGGAGTTTCCCACGAGACACTGGGGACTGGTAATTGCCAATCCACACCCAGCACCTCATTTTGGGCATCGACCTGTCACCAGGAAACAGGTTGGGCTTGACAGGGAATTCTGCTCTAGGCAAAAACACTCTTCAGATTGTAAATGACATTTTTTTTAAAAAATGCAAAATGGAAAGAAACAATGATACTTCACACTGTTTTCTGGCAGCAATGGTGCTGGAGCTGACTGTGGAGGTCTCTGGGAGCCTTCCTGGCAGTCCCAGGGCAAGGTTACCAAGATAGGCCCCTCCCCTCCTCTGGGGTCGCACATGAACCTCAGCATAAAGATGTGATTCAAGTCACTTAGTCTGGTCCAGGAAATCTTTTATTTCCTGACCCTTCTACCTCCCTTAACCCAAGAGCCCCAGGCTCTCCTCTTCACCTTAGATTCCAGTCACACAAATTCTTGAAAAGCCTTAAAAATCATCATAATCTTTGGAGCCTTGACAAGTGCTTTCCCCTCTTCTTGAGAAACGCTTCCCGGACTCACCCACCACTCATCTACTTGTTAAAAGCTCACTGTAAGCACCGTTTCCTGCAACAAACAACTCTGACTTCATTGTCTGGACAAGTTGTCCCATCCCCACACATGTGTCTGTGCCACAGACACGATTGCACTGTACTGTAATTGTCTATCACCCAACGTACAAGACGATCACTGGAGGCGGGCGCCATGTCTTATTTGTAATCTGAGCACTAAGCGTAGCACCTGGAACATGGTAGATGTCCAATTAATGTGGAATGAATGAACGAAATAACAACCGAGCAAGCTACTCCAAAATCATTCATTAATTCAACCAAACAATTGGTAAACTCCCAGGATAAGGTGAGTGTAGGGGTCACATGCAAACTGACAGGCAGGCAGTGGACACCACTCCAAGGGAAAAAGAAGAGGGCAGCCACTCGGCACCACCAGAAATCAAGCTGCTTCCTAGATGGAAGACAAGTCCATAGTCAATCCTTGTTGTTGTCTTGCGTCCCAGGTACCATGAGAGTGTCCACTTTATGTGTGAGGCAACCAACACTTGCCCAGTGCCTCACAGCTAGTGTGTGCTGAGCCAAGTTTCATACTCAAGCAACCTGATGTCAGTGCCAAGAGTTCAACCCCTATACAACAGTCCACCAGTGTGGTGAGAGTTCCCATCACTTCACAGGTGAAACCGGTCTCAATATTCTATCCATGTCCTGGATACATGATGCCAACACAGACACTGCTCTGCACTAGATCTGCCAGGTTTATGATTCCTGTGGACCAAGAGGGCCAGATTAATGTCCTCAGATGGAGGCTGAGGGAAGGATGCCTGAGACAAGAGTGAGGGCACCAGGGACACATGGAGGGGAACTGCACTGGTCTTTGAGTAAAGAGCAATGTCTTCCTGAGAAAACATGCCAGGAAGTGGGACACACGTCAAGCACTGTGAAAAGTAAAGTTCAACCAATCTATTTCAAATGTTGTCCCCAAAACTGTCTGTTTATCTAACCATGTTTGGCATAAGCCTGGATAAGGGATCTGCTCAAATTTGCTTATTGTTTCTCAGAGGAGCTTTCACCTAGAAGCTGTCACCCTGTGTCTCTGAGAAGCCTGATCTAAAAACACCAGCAGGATTCTTAGATTCACAGACTACCTGAGTATTAGAACCAAACTAATGAAAGTAATAACGAAATCTCCACTCACTGCACATTCTGAGCCCTAGGATAAGTGCTTAGCATATCTTCATCCAATTCCAGAGCCCTCCCTGCAAAGCTAGTGTTATCATCCTGATTTTTATTGATGAATCAGCTCTTACCTATGGTTGAACAATTGATGTTCAAGTTTAGAGTTAAACCTATTAATCGGATCTCAGATTTTAAGCACTTTCCCCCTAGACTTATGTCAGACTGTCTACTATTTTTCCAAATAAATTTTTTGGGAGGGAAGATGACTGCAAAGTCTTCAGGAAATTTGAGAGATGACATTCAATGGTTGGCAGCGCAGCTTGAAACCAACCAAGGTGGGAGAATTTACATCATGGAAATTGACAAACCCTACAAATTAAGGCTTTCTTTTCTCAAAAGCTTGTTCATTAGCTTATCACTGGCAAGCTGACCAGCTTCCTAGTGACCAGACCCTCAGTGTCAATAGTGAATTCTAAGGACCTTGCCTGGGAACAGAATGAACGGAGGGAAAGCTAGCAGACTTAGTTCTATGATACTTGAGATTTAAGGGAAGCAGTTTTTCTTACCTTGATAAAAATGACAGAAACCACAGGAAGGACACTTAGGACAGGAGTGATGCCCCTAGTGACACATGGAGGGGAAATACATTTGCCTCCCAGAAGCTCAGACCACAGAAAGGTATTGGAGGACAGGAAGGGAGGCACAGGGAGCCTAAACTTAAAATATTCTCCCACTGAAATACATATCAAAGTAAAACTCACTCCTCAGGGTGTCCAGGCTCAGCCAGACTTCTCAGAACCCTGCCTGGTACCCATTCTTTTCCCAAACCCCAAAGAAAAAATGGCAGAATATCGGAAGCAAGGAGTGAGACTTGCACATATCGAACCCCGAAGCTGGGCTCTCTTTGCCAAGCAAATGGTTGGCAGGCATTGCTACTTCATATCACCAAACAAATCGGTTGTGACGGACTTCACTGAAGAGTCAAGCCCCAGTTACTTCTGTCATCGTACTAACCAGCTGGTCCCACCTTGCAACCTGTATTCCATCCAGTTCTTTGGTTTTTCAAGCTGACTTTTAAAGTGTCCATACATTCTCCAAACTTACTTGGAAAAAGAAGAAAGCATGTCACCTCAGAGGTGGCCCTTGTGGCTTCACACCTGTATTCTCCCGTAAGAAATCATTCATTCATCTGCGTGTTTCATCAACATGTGGTGAGCACCTGTTATAATTCCAGTTTCCAGCAGCCGCCAGGCCCAGGCACCAGGGACGCACGTTTGGTCCCTTCCATTTCTCCCCAGACAATTCTGTAGTCTTTGGTTGCCACAGGAACAAGTTTCCAACTTGAGCCTGCCACACGGGCTGTCGTCTCCTGACCCCCACACATCTCTAACACCCCATGATAGTTTACAGAATGAGGTGTGCTCTCAAGACTGACTTTTTCATAGATAATAATCCAAGAACGCAATCTCAAAAATTTTTAACTATTTTAATAATTTTAAGTTGCTTAAAAGTGTAAACAATAAAAAATACAAAAAGTAAATAAATTCTCTTTTTTTGTTTTTTGTGGTATTGGAGACCCAGCACAGAACTTTAGCACCCAGCTACATCCCCAGCTCATTGTTTAATTTTTTATTTCAACAGGGTCTTGTCAAGTTACTAAGTTGCCTGGCCTGAGCTGTAACTTGTGATCCTCCTGCCTCTGCTTCCCAGGGGTGTAGGATGACAGACCAGTGGCACTGGGCTTGGCCAAGGAGTTCCCTTTTGTTCTCCACCTGTGACCTTCAATTTCATTTTCCTCTCCAGAAACAACCACTTAACAATTTAAGTTTTATCTTCACTAACGATTAAAAAATGTATATACATATGCATGCCATGAACACATCATTCAGATTTTTAAAATATTAAACAAGGTCATATAATATTTTGTATGCCATGTATATGAAATATAAACATTTTTACTTTGTGCTAGATCACAGAGCTTTTCCCTAGCCTGGCTATGTGTATCCTGTCTCATTATCCTAATGAAGTATCTTGTTAAATCTCTTTTCACTGCATGAATATATTAAAGTATTTAACCAATTTCTGCTTGCTGAACATTTTAAGTTGGTAACTTTTTCATGACTGCAAACAATTGTGTGATGGGGATATATATCCATACATGTGAATGTAGATAAACATTTTTCTCAAACAAAAAATATTTGGAATTGAAATGTTTAAGTGAAAGCGTATCCATTTAGGATTGCAACGGGCACTTTCAAAATAGGCACCACCCGTTCCTATCCCATCACAAACACCTTCAGTCCTCCATTTTGTCACTTTTTAATTTCTCCTGGTCTGATAGGTTTAAAAGGGAACACTGCATTCATTTTCCCTTAAATTTTTATTTCCCTAGTTATTAGATATGGTATATACCTTTTCAAATATTTATTGGCAGCCTTCCCCTTTTTCTTCTGTGAATTATTTGGTTGTGCTCTATATTCATATTTCTACTGCACTATCTTATTAATTTTTAGTTCTTCGTATATTAAGAAAAATAATCCTGTGTCTGCTCATTCTTCACTCTCTCTGCATTCTGTACAGAGGGTTGCCTAGAAGAATCATAATTAGTGGATTCAAGGTTGTTTTTCATAACACACAAAAATTCTTCCAACCACTTCTCACCTATAAGACTCCTCCTTCATAGGTGTAAGAGTTGCCCCTTCCTATGTCTGTGAAAGGCTCACTAAGCAATCATGGCCTCCTGTCCCACTGGGCTAGAATGCAGCCTTGAATCTATGTCAGTGCAGGTCTCCAAGATACTTGCATAAATAAAACAAAATTGCCCTAGGAAAGCAAGCTTATTTGCCACAACAATTATAACATGCATGGTATTGCTTAAGGACAGCCCTGCCAAAGACACATTCTCCCTTGGTCCTTGATCTCTAGGTAAATATTCCAGAATTCCACCTAGATGCAAGGATCAGTTCTGGTGTTTACATTTCTGAGATATGCAAAACAGAGGGCAGTGAGAAGCTTCTTATTCCATCTCTGCTCTTTAGATGAGTCAGAAAATGTCCCCTCTCTTGGTGTGGCTCCCAAGGCACTAGGCTATGGTATTTGGCTTGTCCCTAACATTTTTCCTGAACCAGGAAAGTCAGTGCATAGCCATAGTTTCTCTCTTCTTTTCAGATGGAAACTGGGTTTATCAAATTGAATCTCCTCAATATAAGTATTAATGCTATCTGTTTTAAAATAATTGTTCTGACTCTCCTCCAAATTTTCTACAAATTCTGTTCACCTGGCACCAAAAACCAGTGGTCTCAGAATAAACAAGAGTTCTCTAAAGCTGGGGTATAGTCCGGTGGTTAGAGCACTTGCCTACGAAGCTTGAGGCCCTGGGTTTCATCTTCCAACACCACATTTAACTGGGTGTGATGGTGCACACCTGTTATCCCAACACTTGGGAGACAGAGGCAGGAGGATTGCCATGAGTTCAAGGCCAGCCTGAGCTATGTAATGAGTTCACAACCAGCCTGTACTGCAGAGTAAAGAATTCCCCACAAGGCTTTCATTTCTCAGGTGAGTTATAAACCTTTCCTCTTGCTTAGCAGGTCTAAGAGCCCTTCATGTAATTGTTCTGTTCCAGTAGTTTCTATTTGACAGTCGTGGTCCACTCATGCCCATTGGCTGGCTTGGACCAGCCCAAACACCTTACACTGCTGTGTTATCTCTTTATCAGCAGTTAAAGCATCAGGGAGTAGACAAGGTGAGGTCCAAGTCACACCCTAGCAAACACAAAAAGACCTGCTTGTGAATCTGACCTGGTCACCCTTGCCTATGGTGCTAGAAGAACCTGGTTTCTTCTTCTAGAAAAAATACTTTTTTTCTTATTCACACAATACTTCTGATACAAAATGTGTGAGTTCTTTTCCACACTAATTTTTCAGCTCTCTGGACACCAGCTGAGTATCCAATGATTCAATTTAATTCTTACACCGCCTACCTGGGACCGGCATCAGATCCCACAGATGAAGGGTTCAGTTCACAAAACCTCCACCAACTTCCCACGTTCATCGCAAGGCCAGGTCTTTCACACTTCTGACCCACCTGCTAGAAGTCAGGCTTTCTTTCCTGCAACCCCCTCCTTGGGTTCAGTAAAATCCTAGAATAGCTCATAGACCTCGGGGAAACATTTTTCTTACACTTACTGGCTTATCATAACAAATACAAGTCAAGAATAGCCACTTTGGAGAGATACAGAGAGCAAAGTGTGGGAGCAGGGGCAGGGTGGATGAAGGGGGTGGAAGATGTGTGTGGATTCCAGGATTTCTCTGCACACACCACCCTCTACATCTCAGTGTGCTCGCCAACATGGAAGCTTATCCCATCTTGCTGTAGGATGCTTTTAGGAGTTTTTTTGTTTTGTTTTGTTGTCTTGTACTGGGGATCAAACCCAGCATCCACCTTTTTTAGAGATTTTAATCCTCAGCCCTGCCCTCTCAATGCTGTAAGTAGCACATGATAATGCCTTGTGCCATGTGACATAAGTTGTGACATCAACTTGAGTGGATTAAGAAACGTCTAGTGGATTAGTAAAACACCCTTCTAGAGATTTCTTAGTGGCTCCTGGAGGCATCATTGCAGGTACCACATAATTCAGAGGCCCCAGCTCTCGGGAAAAGGGCTGCACAGCAGGAAGTATGTGGCGAGCTAACATGCAGAGTACCATCTGTACTTATAGCCACTGCCTGTTGCTCACATTACCACCTGTTCTCTGTCTCCTGCCATGTCAGAAGAGGCATTAGATTTGCACAGGAATGCACAGCAAGGAATTTAGATCATACATTCTTTATGAGAATCTAATGCCTGATGACCTGGGTTGGAACTCGGGCAGTGATGCTACACTATTCTCTTCTATCCAACCCCACTCCTAATATATGGAAAATTTGTCTTCCATAAAACTGATTCTTGATTCCAAAAGGACTGGGAACTGCTGCTATATCTGATACTTGGCCTGCTCTCCCAGCTGCCATGAACTAAGACTTTCTGCTGCACCATTCCCTTCCACCATAATATTCCTATTTTAGAGCCAACTAACCATGAACTAAACCCCTTGAGACCATGAGCCAAATTAGATGGCCCCCCCCCCTTCAAATTGCAAGTGTTGCCCATTGTGTCTCAGTGATGGAAAAGCTGAGTGACACACATCAAACTCTTCTCCCTGACACTCTATCCCTCCCCAAATGACATCTTTGACATTCCCAAGATGGAACATTAATTTATTTCTAAAAAGACACTTTAAATAAACAGCAAATACACAAGAAAAGGTAAGATTATTCAAGGCAATATTACTCTTACACAGACACCAACCAATAAATGACCCTGGATCAAATCTGTACCACTGACTGGGTTTTGTCAATAAAGTTTTGTTGAAAGCCAGTAATGCCGGTTCGCTTTCTGTTATGGGCTGTTTCTGTACTGTAACAGCAGAACTGTACCTCTGCAGCACAAATCATGTGGACTGAGAAGCTGACGATCTTTATCCCTTGGCTTGTTACAGATAATTTGCTGACGAATAGATATAAAGAAGTGAGTGTATTTTCTTCTTTGCTGACACCCCATAGCAATGATCACCAACCCATCAAAGAATCCCCCACAAGATTCAGAGGTGGTCATTGAAAGCCATAAGTCCACACAGTCCCTCCGACCAATTCCAGCAGGCACTCAGCTGAGAAAGAAAACACCAGATGCCCAGATAGTCTCTTCAATAGGTATCACTCAGATACTGACCACACGTTCAATGTGTATGCAGTTTTCTCTTTCTTTTGTTTTTAACAAAATTAAAACACAAACCACTAGAATACAACTGAAGGTCAACAAGGCCATTAAGAGAGTATGAGCACGGGGCAAATTATGAGAGAAATGCTGTCAGCATCTCCTGCAAAATTCCCACCCATCAGCCATCCCGGATAAGGAGCAACAATGCATCTGAAGTGCTGGGAAAGGTCAGAGAAGACGAGGCGAAGGATATGAAAAAGAAAAGCAGGGAAAGTGGAAAAGGCAGAGTGTTTATAAGTGGGGGGAGGAGAGACAGATGAACTGTCAACGAGGGTAAATTGCTCCGAAGAAGAGAAATGTGCCAAGAGGTAAGAGAAAATCAAATCCGGGACCCACCGCCCAAGACAGGGAAAGAAATAATAAAGACAAGACTGCAAGGAAAATGATGTACAAATGGTTTTTTTTCCAGAAATAGACTAATAAAATGCAGATGAAAGCCATCAAATTGAAAAATGCTTTTCATCACCTGAAACGCAGCGGTGCAATGTGCTAAGAAGTGTACAGCCGAGAAAAGCCTGTTAGAAAGGGGCTTAAATTCTGGCTCCATTGCTTCCTACTACACCCGTGTCAAAGTCAACTTTACTGAGAACAAATCCTATCAGTGATCCTGCTTACCTAGCATGGCTCACGACAAGCAGTAGACCTGGAAGGATTTGAGTATTTAGATTAGGCCAATATTCAAAACATCCAGGGAGACCTGTGGCATTGGTCTGGCTGGTGAGAATGGACGCTTCCCAGTGAACTGCGCAGGTATGGACCAGCACAGCCCAGGGTTGCCTTGGAAAGAATGGGTAGAGCCTCACTCTAGAATAAAGACTACTTATTGTAGACATGCATACTGGATGAACACCAGAAGTAGGCATGCATTCCAGTACGACTCATCATGAGGAAGTGCTGCCCTGGGATGGAATCTTTCTTCAGATTCTGGAGCTCGTCTGTGTTTCCCAAGTTGGTATCTTACTGCAGGCCCTGAAATCTAATTCCATCTTGCTCAAAGACAGATCTTTAAGGATTAGTCATTTTTTGTGGATTTCCATGGAAGGAAACACTTTAATATGTTCCAACAAGCACATGATGCTAGTTGTCTGTGTTTGTGTCAATGGGAAATGCTATTTCTCTGGCTCTTTAGTACCAGAGTGCTCCAGTGTGTCAGCAGTTTCCACACTGCAAAGAGAAGAGTTCTTATCACTTCTAATGTAAAGAGATACTTGCTCATGAGAAATGGTTACTTGAATTTTCTGAACCTCGGTTTCCTCATATATAGAATGGGTATAAGCAGAAGGAAGGAATCATTCTAGCAGCCAATACATGTTTGGGGCTAAATTTCCTGGATGAAAAATATTGTCACTCTGTTACTAATTTACAAGAGAATATTTAGGGGCCAGAGGAATGGCACAGGAGTGGAAGCATCTGCCTAGCAAACACAAGGCCCTGGGTTCGATTCCCCAGCACCACATAAACTGGGTGTGGTGGCACATGCCTGTAATCCTAGCACTTGAGGGGCTGAAGCAGGAGGATTGCCATGAGTCCAAGACCAGCCCAGGCTCCATAGTGATTGTTCAGGACCAGCCTGGGCTACAGAGCAAAACCGTATCTCAGAGAGAGACAGAGAATATTTATCCTCACATTTTATCTTGTGGTGGTGTTCCCTGTGGGCCACAGCTCTCTCACCTGTCAGACAGAAGGTCAAATCAAGGACCACAGTGTCTCTGGGACCCTTACAGGATGCCTCAGGGGAGCTAGAGGAGGAGGTGGAACCTTGGAGTCCCCCCGCCCCTGTCTGCAACTTACTTCCACCCAATGTCCTATCATCTGTTTTTATGTACTTTCTCATCAAATACCATTCATTGGATTGGTTCAAAAGGATTGTTAATTTAAGAAATAAAAAGCATGAAAATTTGCCATTATTATTGCATGTTTGTATCACTTTATATTTTAGGTGATTTTAAAATATTTTTGTCAGATGAAAACAGTACTTTATATTAAAATTTTTTAAAAAGTTTTCAGGCAATAATGGAAGGCTAATTGAGATAGTGAAGAAGAATAAAGAAGTTTCAAAATGGGGGTCGATAGCTGAGGTAAGCTTTGGACTGGTGCTACTCATCCCTGGTTGACTGACAGCAGCCATTTTGAAATGCTCCTATTAAGTTGTCTTCTGATCTTTAAACTGGGATACTCCACCAGAAGGTGCATGGTCTTTCTGAAAGAATGTTGGTTTCCCATTGCTGCTCTAATAACTGCTGAATTTGGTAGTTTGAAGCACCTTCCATTCGTTATCTTGTCTTTCTGAAAATCAGAAGTCTGAAAAGTTGCTCATTCATGAACAATCGAGGTATTGGTAGAACAGTTTTTCCTGGAGGATCTAGAGGAGAATCTCTTCTTCTGACTCTTCCAGCTCCTAGGAGAGGGTCACAACCTCAGGCTCATGGCTTCTTCAAAGGCAGCAGTAGCAGCTGGAGCTTCTCTTGGATGTGTCACTCTGACTCTGACTCTCCCATCCCCTCTTTGGCTTATATGGACATTTGTGATCCCATTGGGCCCACCGAGATGCTCCAAAATAATCCCTTCATCCAACACCAATTGATTGGCAACCTTTATTCAAACTGCAACCTGAGCTTCCCATTGCCATATAATACAATTTATTTGCAGCTTTTAAAAATTAAGCCCAATGCCCTCAGAGGGCCAGAAGGAGGAAATGACCCTGTCCACCATGGGTGGTTTACAGAGAAGATCTCAGGACCTGATGGAGCAGAAGGGAGGTTGGAGGTGACAGGGGAACAAGGGTCCTCACTTTGACATCCACACACACATTAAGGAATAAGGGAAAACTGAGGTGGCAGATTGAGAGGTAAACATTCAGAGCTCTAGCCAAGGAAGTTGGTGTCAGAACTGGAAGAATTTACCAGTAGAGATGGAGTGATGGACTGGGACCAGTATGCGGGCATGGCCACCTCAAATAAGATACACAAAATATACTAAGATGGTGCAAAGCCATTGCCAGGAAACCAGAGTTTTGAAAGCACCAACCCTGGTAATACTAACTGCCTTTTATTAAGTGTTTATTACATGCCAAAATAATTCTGAATATTTCAGAATATCTGAGTCCATCCTTATAACAAGACTGAGACAGGTAGCATCGACCTCACATGAAAGACAAAAATTAAAGCTTCTAAGAATGAGGTGAATTGCCCGAAGGACACTCAAGTTCAGGGGCTGCAATTCTAAGTCAAATCTGAATCTAAAGCCCATAAAATCCCTGCGCTGTCATCTTCCCCATCACACTTGACCTTTACAACAGAATAGATATACTAGCTAGACTGGGGTAAAAGACTTAATTTTGCTACTAGGTAACTTCAGATTTTTAACCTAAAATGAATGCAAAAAACTAAAAAAAATTTAAATGAAAATTTCTTGACTTGTGACTTTTTATTTTCAACGTTTTTTTACTGCCCTTTCTAGTACCCTATAATGGATGAGCTCTGTGCAAGGCACCCTAGGCTATGTGTTTGGAAAATGTTTTCCTGGTAGACAAGCAGCTTACAAATGTAAGTTACACTTCCATTTTAAAAGCACTGCCCCAGGAATATTGCGCTCACGGTTACATCCTGCCCAGGCATTGAGAAACTCGACAAAATCTCCGCCTCAAGGTTCCCATTCCATCTCTCTGCCTGTTTCTCTTTCACCCTAAAAGCTATTCATTCTTCCCTCCAGATGTCTGAACATGAAGTATTCAGCTCACTTAAGCTGCTAAAGGTAAAAGAGACAATAATTGAATTTTATTTTCCAGAGCTTATTGAATGAATTCAAATTGGCATTGAAAGTTTACCCATAGAACGCCATGGCATCTGGGCAAAGGCAGGATTCTTTCTAATCTAAAGAACAATAGAAAAAAGTAAGGGGACCATCCATTCACAAAGCCCCAGTCAGACCTTGAGAGCATCTGGCCTTGGTGTTCCACCCCCCATGCACCGGCGCTGAGTAATGCGGTGAGAATCCAGGGCTAGCAAGTGGAAGACAAGGTGTTCTCCCAGAGAGAATGTTCTCTTCCTACATATTTTGTCAACAAAATTCAATCAGGTCATAAGAGTCAGAGATACGAAGCAAGGCAAGAAAGGTTTCTCAAAGAAAAGCGGATCTCACGCCTCCTCTTCAGTTCTTCACTGACCCTTCAAACTACTTGCCAAATGCAAAAGGTTCCTCATAGCCTGCCCTCTGTTGGCTGTTCTAGCCATCTCCAGTCCACAGATCCTGCACTCTGGTCTCACCAAACTACGCACAGTCTCCATGTGTACCATGTCTTCAAGGATTCTACTGTTCTGCCTGGGAGGCTAGTGCCTTAGCTCAGCCTCCACTCTGTTGCCTGGGCTAAGCCTTTTTCACATTTAAGACCCTAGCCAGATATAACTCTTCTGTCTATGCATCCAACCATCCATCCCTCTGTCCATCCATTCATTTGCTTGTTCTCACCCAGTGTGGCAGATATGTCTCTTCACATAAACACAGATGATCCAGAAGCAGAGAAAGAGCAGTCATTGCCTCTTTCCACAGTTGTTTTAGTGTCCCTGAGTCAACCTTAACTCAATGTCAAGGTTGAATTTCTCTCTTTGATTTATACCCACAAGAGTAGATAAATCTGCAGAGCCTAGCCATAAACGATCTGATTTAGGAACCAGATAGAAAACATTTCAAATCCTGATCCTGCCCCTTATCATTATTTCATCTTACACCAGTTACCATCCTATCCTGATTCTTAGTTGTTCTTTACTGTGCTAACATGGGTACTAGAATATGGGCACTAGTAATGACTATAGAAATTTTACATGAACTAATTAAGGTAACCTAGGTAACTACTCATGAATAGATCCTAGCACCACTCTCTAGAATCTTCATAAGTGTGAGCCAAATAAACCATTTTGCTCTATAAAATAAACAGTGTCCGATGTTCAGTTGTAACAACACAAAACAGATTAAGACCCTCTGAAAATAGTTGGCGTGTAATGACCAGGGAAAGAATGTTACAGGTTTTCTACAGATTCACTTTCTTTTTCAAATACAAACCATCTGCGACTGGTTGAATCCATGGATACAAAACCTATGAACACAGATGGCCAAAACATAGACATCCCTTTTCAAAATGAATATTCCTGAGAAGTGCAGTAGAAGTGGGGAAGGCATACACTCTAGAAAGATAAGTGGTTGTGTGAGACAGGACCATCCCCAGATGGCTGACCATTAACTGCCTCTGCTCCAAATGTCACAACTATGTAAGATTCCAAAGGGCATCCAATCCAACTACCCAACATCGCTTTTCAAAAAATAATTAAATACCCTGTGGCACTGCTGAGAAATCTTCCAAGGTCTGGAAGCTTCAAGGGATAAAGATAAAAAGTAATTAAGAGAAGTTAATTGTCTCAAAGTGGTTTTGGAAGCAAGTGGGGCATACATCATACATGAAACAAAGAAGACCGATGTTTTTCTTCTCAACAGCAAGAGACAGCCTGAAGCTGAGAAACAAGAAGCCAAGAAAAAAGACCTTATAGACAAGAGGCATATAGTAGCTTCCCTTCTATCATAAAAGAAGGGCAATATTCAGGTAGGAGGGGCACATCAGAGCAAAATGGTCATCAAAGAAAGAGAATGAGTGACAAAATGTACCTTGTTTATAAGCAGCAGCTAGAAATTAATGTCTTTTTTTAATAAAGAAAAGCTTTCTTAGAAAACCATGAATGAGTATGAAGAAAGCCAATTTATTACATTACTGCAAACCGAAAGTTCCTCAAAGTGTTCACATCATTTCTAAAAGAATCTGTGCTGCTAAAGATAGCATTTCGCCCTGTAACTGATGTTACTGATTGAATGTTTATTTAATCAGCAAACATTTATTGAATATCTATTAAGCATGACACTGTTTGTCTAGGCACCAGGAATATACTAGCCAATAAAACAAGGCTCTGCTGGAGAACAGAAACTGAGAACAAACAATGGCAAGATTGTTTCTCCATGGGAAAATAGAGTGATTAAAAAAGAGAGTCCTACTGTGGTGACAAGGGAAGTATGCCGGTCAAGGTCAGGTTTGCATTGACACATGATCAAGCACGTGAAGATTGGTGGACACTATGGTAAGCGGAAGGAAGCACACACTGAGAGGCTCTGAGGAGTGAGCCTGGGTGATGTGCACAGAAGAGAAGGAAATCACACGAGGCTTGAAGAGGAACAGCAGATGACAGAGGACAGGAAGAAGAGTCAGGGAGACAGGAGGAAGACAGGTCAACATGAGCCCAGGTGATCACAGGAAAAAAGCTGAATTTTATGCCACACACAATGGGGAATCATTTGAGGCTTTAAGCATGAAAAAGAAATAATTTCCACATATAGTGTCAATATCAGGTTAATTTCCACATCAAGTTTTAAAGTTGTGAGTACCAGGTGAGTCATCTCTGACAGGTATTTACCAAAAAATCCTGATGCCAGTAAGCAGCAGACACTCCCCCATAGCGAGATTAAGATAGCTGTTTAGAGAAACATGCATGGAACCCAGAAAACCCCACAGCCCACTGGCCCAGGGTCTGTACCATTTATCAGTTCACGAGTTCATTCACCCAGCAAATATTTATCAAAAAAAACCTCAGAGTTGGTTACATACTAATAAATAAAGAAAAATACATCTGGATGAATCTTACATTTTAGGAGACAAATGTCAATTAAAAATATACATAAATGTTTAAAAGAAGAGTTAATAAGTGCCATAAAAATGTAAAATGGTGTGAGGGCCTGACTTGGAAATGATATTTTTATTTATCTTTAGAGAAAATATTTCTTCTGATAGACAGAAATATGAGCATTAGTTTAAATGAAGCTGTGAAGACATCCAGGGGAAGACCATCCCAAGCAACGGTGCACCATCCACGGGACCTCTGAGGCAGAGCGTGCTCGCTGTGACAAACACACAGCAGAGGCCAGTGAGGCTGGAGCAGCCTAGCAACAGGGAAGGTAGAAAGAGATCTGGTCCAAGCAGCTCCCCACACTGAACAGTATTTTTCCTCACTATCTCTCTGTCGTACATCAAGGTCCACCATTGCACTGGGGGCATCTGGGAGCCCTCCATGATGCTCTGCTGGTCAATTTACCTGACCTGTGACAATGCCACTTGCAATGGTGAATCTTGATTGTCAACTGGACTGGAGAAGTGATCAAATTGTGCAATCTTAGCTAAATGGACTTTAGGGGTCAGGGCCTAGTTGGAGGAAATAGGTTATAGAGACACGACCTTGGGGACTATTTTTGGGCTCTGTCCCTGTTCTGTTTGGTTTCATCTTTTTCTCTGCTTCCCTGATGCCACAGCTTTCCTCCACCATGCCCCTCCTCCATGGTGCTTCTGCCTCACAGCTGGCCAACCATGGACTGAAGGCTCTTAAGCCTTTTTTTTTTAATTGTGAGCACTAGGAATTGTGTCAAGGCAACCAATATACCACTCTATCAATCAGGAGAGAGTCGGGAGATAGAAACCACATCAATGCTGTGAACAGGAAAATTTTAATAGAAAACGATTATTAATTCATAACAAATAGCTATTTAAATGACGTAAAGAGAGATCCAAGAAAGACAAAAACAGCAAGTGTAGCTCACAGTGTAGAAAGTAGCTACTACACTTGGGATAAGCTTAGAGAAAAAGTCCTTCACTGAAGCTGAGATCAAGACCTCACTGGAGAGCATATAACCATAGCCTATTGGGTGATGGAAAATTGACTAAAGCCCATGACTCAGAACTGGTCTACAGCCAATAGAGCAGGATTCTTAGGCTATAACCTACCTAGTACGGTGGCATGACTCAAGGATGAAAAGCTGGACACTGCCCAAAGGATGTGGGCAGACCAAACTGTAAGGTGAGTGTCACTGAGCAGCCCACAAACTCCTGTTGAATCTTGTCATATTGTGAAACCCAAAAAAGCACCACAAAATCCAGATAAGGCATTCTATATACAATGCAAAGTTCCTCCAGTATGTTCTACTGATAAAGCCTGACATCTTACCACTAGGTAATAAATATTTACAGAATTCATCTCCAGTGTCATAGAGATGAGCAAAAGAGGGTGAATTTAGGGCAAAAAGTTAATAATGAACAACTAGCACAATCACACTGCATTAATTCCTTAGCTACCTATAATGTGTTTTGAAATGTATCTTAAGAAAGTTCTCCACCTTATTATTGAAAACTGCGTTGGCTATTCCTGACACTTCTGCATTTCCAAATAAATTTTGGAAACAATTTATACATGTTTAAAAAAGGAAGTTTTATTGGGATTGCGTCGTATATATAATCATTTTGAAGAGGACTGACTCTTCACAATCATAAGTCTGTCCTTTTACAAACATATCATGTCCCTTCATTTACTTATTTTTAAATTTTTCTTAACTTTTCTTCATCTTCTAGGTAGAGGTTTTGTCAAGGACTTTAAACTTATTTCCAGGAATTTGCTGTTTTTAGTTGGTGGTCATGAATTTTGTATAGTGTGGTCTTTCTTTCTCTGCATTTCAGATCCGTGAGCCCAGACACAGTGTAGAAGGAGAGATCTAATCGGGGGTGGTGACTGGATGATTGAGTCAGACAGAAGAAAATAGGAGCAAGAAAAGTTGCATGATAGAAGAGGATCTGTGCCCTGTAGGGTTGGAGGAGTAGAGATGCCAGCTGTGACACTGAATTCAGACAATGGAGAAAGCAAGAGAGTGCAAATAACAATAAACAGTGAGCAGAGTAGAGGCCAGTGAAGCAAAAATCTCAGTAGAGTCAAAAAGCCTAGATTTAGGGACTTGAGGGAGTAAGATGCAGACAGAAGATGGCCATCTCTGAGTGGGGCACTTGAAATCATCATGGAATGTCTCAGGGCACTACCTTTCTACAGCACTTCTGCGATGATCTGAACATTCTACATCTGTGTAATCCAGTTTGGCAGCCACAATCCACACGTTCCTATTGAGCACTTGAAATGTGGCTAGTGCTACTGAGGGATTATCTTCTTCTGTGTTATTTAAATTTCAGTATGAATAGCCATGTGACTGGTGGCTTCCACATTGGGCAGTGCAGGTCTAGGATATGACCATGATGTAAGACAGCTAAGGAACCAGGAGACCAGGACATAGATGGCTCCTCCGTGTGGTTTTTAAAATTCCAGCAATAATGGCAAGTATAGAGATGAAAAGAAAGAAGCAAAACCAGGAGCTTTGATTTTCAGTGAATCAGTTTAGCTGTGGAGTTGAAGAGGAATGAGAAGGACAAGGGGTAGCAGGGTTTGAAGGAGCTGGGTTCTTCAGGGTGAGGAAGAACCAGGGATCTGGAAGTGGTAAAAAGAAACAGACAGGACCTTGCCTCACCTCCAGGCCAGAGGTGAGCTGGAAGTGGGGAAGGACATGGCCACTGCATGGGAGGCCACAGGGGAGTCGGTGAGCTCAGGGGAGGACATTTTCAGGAGAAGAAGAGGAAGGAATAGTCTAGAGACAGCTTGAGGATACTGAGAAGTTCACAACGAACAGACCTATGAATTCCAAAAGGCAGAGAAAAGGTACAAACTTAAGTGAGAACAAGAGCCCAAGTCAAAAGGCATGACTTGACAGGACTATAAGTCTTGTAACAGCAAACAGATGATCAAGATGCAACTGGTCTTCTCTGTCACCTAGAACAATGGCTTCAAACTGAAACTCGCAATTAGAAAGATCTCATTTAAGAAAGAAATAAATAGTAATATAAGTATAGCCGGTATGGAAAATAGTGTAGCAGTTCTTTTAAAATAAATGAGAGTAGAGCTGTCTAGTAATCCCACTTATGGGTATTTATCCCAAAAAAAGGCGAAATCAGTATATTGAGAGGAAATTTGCACTCCCCAGTTTTCACAGCAGTATTCATAACAGCCAAGAGAAGGAAAGAACATACAGACGTCTATCAACAGGTAAAAGTAAAGAAATCATGATGCAGGGTGTGTATGTGCATGAAAAATAAAAATGCAAATCACATCATTTGCAGTAGCGTGGATGAACCAAGAGAACACCACGCTAAGTGGAACAAGCCAAGCACAGACAAACACTGCATGTTCTCATTAATCACGAGGCATGTGGAACTGCTGGACTCAGATGCAAAGAGCACAATTGTAGTTGTAATGGTAGAGTTCAAACGGGAGGGCGGGCGGGAAGGGTGCGGGTCCTCAGAGTCAAAACACATGAAATGTCAATTAGACGGAGGGAACAAGTTCAAGACATCTATTATACAACCTGGAGACTGTTATCAACAACCCTGTCTTACATACTTAAAAAATGGTAAGAGTAGATTCTAAATATTCTCACTGAAAACAGTAACAACAATAAGGATATAAAGGTTTAGTCAGTCGATGCTAGAATCATGAGCACCCAAAGACACAGGCAGCATTTGCTTCAAAATTTTTCACAAGCATACCTCAACTCAGAAAGATGTATTCCAAAGGTTTGTATGCACAGTAGGATTTCTAAAATTCAGATTGCATTTTTTCTTTACAATTACAAACATATACCGATGCATACATATGCGTGCATGCACCTATAACTAGTGTTTAAAATAAAAATTTTACACATACACAGAACTTCTTAACATTAGGTGCACTGGTGTGTTCTCAGTGATCCTTCAAAGCTTTAAAGTGTTGAGTGTACAATTTTCTGGGAACAGCATCTCAGTTTACATAAGCTGCTCAAAGGATCTATGACCTGAAATGGATTAAGTAGCCCTGCAAGAGAACTCAGCACTGAGAGCCCAAGGCTTATGTTTCAGCAGGACTACTTGCAATATTGAGCTTGAGAAAATTTTATAACTTCTTTGTGGAAAAACGGGTAACTAATAGTACGTACTTCATAAGAATATTGTGAATATAGCTGTGTCAGGATAGCAAAGTGTGTCTGATAGTAACTGAGCCCCTAGAAGCATATAGAATAATTCAAATTCACAGTGCTAATCAAAGAGTATTACGGAAAATCCTGTAGATTTTCATTTGTAAGTTGCTACCCCAGAGCCAGAGGCACAGGTCAGTGGTTGAAGTACTTGGCCTAGCACATAAAAGGCCCTGAGTTTGATTCCTCATCACCACAAAAAAAAAAAAAAAAAAAGCTAGGTGTGGTAGCAGTTTTGTAATCCCAGCTCTTTCGAGGCTGAGGCAGAAGGATTACTGTGAGTTCAAGGCCAACCTGGGCCCCTAGTGAGTTCAGGGCCAGCCTGGACTACAGAGCAAGACCCTGTCTCAAGAAAAAAAAAAAAAAAAAAGTTGTTATCTCAGTATCTTGAACTCTCCCTTCTCCAACAGAAAATTGAGAAATTGAGAAGCAATATTGCCTCCGTAGCATGTACTTCCCTCTATTTGCTAAATTTTCAAGTCCTCTAAGTGAGAAATCTTAAATTCAGCAAGACATGTAGTAGTCACTGTGCTCTTACACTTGTCTCTGAGTTTGACTTTACATGGCTTCTTCCATGTGCAGCCTCCCTTCTCAAATTCATGAGAAAGTATGAGAATATCCATGCAGCAGTGGAGAGGCTGTCTCTTGCATGACAGTCCCTTCTAATGGACCCAGACCAATCTGTCCAACATTTTTTGGCACTGTAAAAATGAAGTTTGACCTAAAATTCCCATTTTCAGAATTCATCCAAGTAACCTCCCTCACTAAGTCAATCCTGTTCCTACTTGTTTTCATTTTCTGTCATTTTCTAACCCCCATTTTGTTCCAATTCTGATTCTTAAGATTTATTTTCTTTCACTAACTCCCCCCTCAAGATCTGCATCCTTTGAGGGTATAAATTTGCTTATTTGATGCCTGATACCCTGCTCGGGCCAACTAGTGGGACTGTTTCCTGTCCACTCCTACACTGTATTTCGTATTCACATGCTCAACACTCAGCAGTCCAGATCTGATGAAGTTCTCTCGAAGTGGTCTGCTCATGTGACTCCCCACCAGAAGCTTGGGGACCAAATGAACTCTCCATACAAGAACTACATAAATATCAAACAATTGAGCAGGGAGTTTACTGCCAGTGATGAGTTCTCATGAAGGCTATATACAAAATAGGGAAAAATATTAAAAGGACACCAAGGGACAAAACCAAGGGCACTACTACATTAAAGTATTTGGAAGAAAAGAAACTTGACAGAGAAAATATAGATTAGAGAAAGGTAACAGTTGTAGAAAAAAAAATGGAACAGTTCTGAGTTTATGCACAGGGTTGAGAACCTTTTTCTGCCAAGGGCCAATTAGATACTTATGACAAAATTTACTGCCGTAGAAAACTATCAACTTAAAACTAGCCTACAATGTTCAGTAAAACAATTAACTCACCTCTATCTAATGTGACTGCTGATATTGCTTCTTTTTGGTGAAGGCTTGACCAAACCAGACCAAATGATTTTGTGTGTACAGGTGACCCACAGGCAGATGCTATACCACTGGCAAGCACCAACTTAACCCATGAAAGAATATCAGGCCAACACTCTCTTTGCTTGCTATCAAAGTTATTTTCTCTAATCATGAAATCTCGGCATTCATCTGATGTTTCCCGACTCATCAGAAAGTCAGTCTGATACACAGCATATAAGCTCATAACGAAGAAAAATTTAATTTTTCCTCTGCTGCTTAATCACTGAGATGCTAACCCATTTTCCTCTCATCCTTCCAAGAATCTTTCAGTCAAATTCTCATCAAGATGCAGCAAACATAACTCTGCTGTTAGAATGTTTGTCTCTGTGAAACTTAATCATCTCCTCTAGTGGAGGAAACAGAGCAACAGGGGTGGGGTTGCTTTATTCTGGGATTTTTGTTTTGCTTTTTGGTTCCTGGTTTTATTTTTCAATTCCTTACTCAAGTACAAAGCAATCTTCAGAGGTGGTTTAGTTTCAGAAATAAAGCATAAAATAAAAATAACAGTATAAAAGCTTCCCTTGTGGTGGAAATAGAAACCAAAATATGTCATTATCTTCCAGCAGCCCGTGAGTGGGGAAAAAAAAAAAAGCAGAGCTCTGAAATCAAGTGAGATGCTACTATCTGGATTTTAAGATAACTAAGAATGTATGTGTATGTGGAAAAACTATCATTCCACAGAGCAGAAACCAGAAACATCCTTTGACTGGATGATGAGCACTGATGCCATCAGAAAGCAGCAATGCATGTTGGGTCCCTCTAATTGTGTTGCCTCCAGAGGAACACAGAATCACTACAGGGTATTCAGAGATGTGTTACCCAAATCTACTAAGAGAAAACATCAGAAAAATTTCGAAGCAAAGAAATTTCTATTAAACACAAAGTAGCATTGTACCTTCAAAACTGTCAGTGTCATAAACAACAAAGAGAGACCATAAATTGTTGCAGATTAGAGGAGACTAACGAGACATTACAATTAAATGAAATACTTGATCCTACATTTGTTCCTGTTCCTGGAGAAAAAAAAGGAAATGTTACAAAGGACTCTACTGAGTCCAACTGACACAATTGGAATGTGTGTGGTAGATAAAATACAGACAAAAGTGTTATATTGATGTTAAATTACTAAAGTTGGTATGTACAAAATAGTTCCATTTTTAGGAAATATACAAAGAAGAAGTATGTAACCAGATATGAAATGGTTAAGAAAAATGATGAGGTTGGGAAGACCTGAGATTGGGCCTTCGTGCTCCCAAAGATAGCCAGGTAGCGCTGCCTGAGCCCTACCTGCACGTGGGAGTTCGGCAGGAGCTCATCCTTCCTATGCTCAGAAACAGGTAACACTTAAAACAAAAAGAATGTAATTTAAGAATCTTAGGAAAAGAAACAGAGCCCATGAACAATACCAGAGCCTCAACTCACTGTAACAGAACCATGAGGAAACGTGGCAATAAATATCCTACAAAAAGACCTGACACCCCAAAGAAATAATACCAGGGATCCTGAAGCAACAGAACCTAAAGATAAAAAAGGCCAAAAAATGGTATTTCTGAGCCCAGAAATACCGAGAATTGAAACAGAAAATGCTAGAGCTATGCTATCATCAAACACTGACAAGAAATTAGAGGAAAGCAAAAATATAAACCAGAAGATAATGTAGGTAATACAAGAAATTAGAGAAGAATACATCAGAAATATAAAAATATTAAAAGCAGACATTCAGGAAGTGAAAAACACACAGGAAAAAATAAGCAACCAGTTTGAACATTTTGAGAACACAGTATCAGACCTAGAAGATGAAATGGTTGAGCTGGAGCATACAGGCCATAGAGAATGCAAAACAAAAAAGAAAGAAAGAGAATGGTTACAACAGCTGACGGATGACTCAAAGAGAAACAACCTCAGAATTGTGGGAGTGCAGGAGAAAACCAAGGACAAAAAAAAAAAAAGGCTTAAAGGTCGTGTTCAATGAAATCGTGGAAGAAAATTTCCCAAATCTAAGGAAAAAAATGAACAGGGAACTATTGCAGGCGTATAGAACACCAAAACACTTTGATCAGAAGAGATCCTCATCACGACACATAATAATTAAAATACTACAGACCCAACACAAAGAGAGAATATTAAATGCTGTAAGGGAAAAACAGAGGGTGACTTACAAAGATAAGCCCATCAGGATAACTGCAGATTTCTCAACCCAGACCCTAAATGCCGGAAGATCATGGAGCAATGTCATCCAAACACTAAGAGAACATAAATGCCACCCAGACTGCTCTGTTCAGCGAAATTATCTTTTAAATTAGAGGGAGAAATTACAACTTTCCATGATATGGAAAGTTTGGAGAAATTTGCAGACACTAAGCAGGCACTGCAGAAAATACTTAAAGGAAACTTAGAAAGCAAAAGGGAGGCTAATGACACCAAAGCAATAAAGAGGGAACAGATATAGTAAAATGAGCTTAGAAGAAAGTAAGTCTACTTAATAATGATAAATAATGCTGAAAAACTATAATGACGGCAGGACATTCCAAACATGCCTCAATAATTACTCTGAACGTGAATGGCCTCCATGATCTCCTGTTTCACATCTTGAATGTCTGCTTTCAATATTTTTATACTTCTGCTGTATTCTTCTCTAATTTCTTGTATTGCCTTCAGTATCTTCTGGTTTATATTTTTGCTTTCCTCTAATTTCTTGTCAATGTTTTCACATTATGTGATTCCTTTGTATGAAACGCCCATAAAGGAGCACTGAGTAGATGAACAGTTGTCAAGAACTGAGGTACAAATAAGGAATGACTGTGAAGGAGAAGAAGAAATTTGAGAGAGATAATAAAAATGTTCTTCTAAAAGTGAATCATGGTGCTGACAGCACACCTCTGTAAATTTACTTAAAATCATTTGATTGTACAGTTGAAATAGCTGTGTATAATGGGGGTGCATTTAAATTATATATCAATAAAGCTATATTTAAAAGTGAGATGCCTCCAAGGGTACCTATAATACTTAGGACGCTCTTTCTCTGACTACAACACCCTACAGAATGTACCCCTTGCCCACACTTTCGTCCCTGTCATCTCCCACTTTTCCTCATTAGCACCGCATCTCTGCCACAGTGGCCTTCTTTCAGTCCCTCAAACACATCATTCTTGGTCTCATCTTACAGAATTTTCATTTCCCTATCTTCCCCGTGACTGCCCCCCACCCCAACACTCTGATACTGGCTTCAGTGCCAACCTGTTATGCAGGTACCCCTTTCCATCTCAAGACAAAACTATTTGACCCATTTTAATTGTCTGAGTTGCATTTTCCTACCTGATTTTTTTTTAGTGGTGTGTCATCTTTCACAAGAGTTTCCAAGAGAACTGGGACTTTTTTGGCAGGTTATTCCTAGTTTCACTACATCTTTTATAAATTGTATCAGTACATATTCCTTACATAGACAAAGGATTGAATAAATAAATAAGATTGTCAGGAATCTCTGCAGATACAAATTCTGAGATTTCCACTGTCTCCAAAGAAGAAAACAGAAGTTTCATATGCTTGCTTTGAGTTACATAAAAGACCCAAAAACTCTAGGTCACTTTTCTTTGATGGGCAGTAACAACAAAACCACTTTCTCCTACTACTCAAGAAAATGAATACCAGACAAACCTCCTAATGACAGAGAAATCTCTGAAATTAACCAGTGTCATTTGAAAGAATGTTGATATCTCTACTCAAGAAACATTGAGTGTTAAGAAACAAATCAATTTTAAATGGCTCTGATTATAAGGAGCTTATTCTCTATGTACAAATATCATCCATATGAGTCTAAGAATTCACTGAGATTGGAGTTAAGACTGTGCTCCCCATCTCTAAGGCTCTATGGGGCCCATCTAAATGTCTCTTGGCTACTAGCAACTCAGCTTCTGAAAGTATTCCCCTGTCTTCTACCATGACCTTAGCCAAGAGCAAATGCAATATGGGGGGAGATAAGTTTATTTTCATGAGAGTTAAAGGGACATATCAGAGGACAGGAAAAGTGCTAGGGTGAGAAGCCCTGAAGAAATGGAAACATAGTATTGTGGGCAGATCAGAGTGAAAAATTGTCAGAAAGAGTCTAGGGAGGAGGTAGCAGTGCCAATGTCCAATTTAGGTCATTGATTGTGCATTCTTAAGCTTAGATAGGACGAAAAAGTCACATATATATGAATGGTTCTATACGTGTGGCACTGTACTAAGCAGCAGGGTACCAAATTGCACATGGCTGTTTCTGACCTCAAAGAACTCATAGCCAAGTTCATCAGACTCTAGAGCCTAACATCTGCCTACCAGTAGGATTCGCATGAGCCCAGGCAAGTAAGATGAGCCGGTGGAAAAGATTTCCCTGAAGCCTTTTAAAATTAGAATCCAAGAAATCTCATGAGAAAGAATTCATCCCACAGAAACAGAACCAGAAAGAAAGTCAGTACTATGCATGGATCCTCTGATGATTGAAAGATAGACAATTTGGGAGTCAGTGTAATCTATCTGCAAATCTGATTGACATCCCTGAACCTTTGCTGAGAAAAATCATGTTGCTTCTTTTTTATATGGACAGGGGGTGTGTATTCCTTTTCCATAATAAAGTGTAATTTTCTTAAAGACAGGGGTCTTGTGGTGATGGTAGCTTACAAATGTGAGGGAAGGACCCTTGTAAAGTTCGCACTGGAACCCAGAACCCCTCCTCTTGTCGCTGCCACTGTGCTCTCGTTGGAGGCATCGCTTAGAGAAACATTTTCACTCTTCTGTATGCTGTTCTCTAAGCAGATTCTCCACACTGATAACAGCAGATGGCTGTCCCTCCTGCAGTGACGGCATTACCGTCTGTCTGTCTTGCACAGCAGTTTGTAAGCCTGGTGTTTTCGGCATATTTATGCTTGGTTTATGGCAAATCACAACCCACATGAAGTAAAACACCAAGATGGCAACACCAATGACACATGCCCAAGCAGAACGGTTCAGGTTAATGATCAATCACCAGCAAAACACCTCCAGAGGAACCTGGCGTACAGCCACTACAAGTAACTCAGAAGGAATGACATCCTGTTCAAGGTGAGGCTAGACATGGGCACAAAGCTAAAAAAAAAAAAAAAAAGCAGCATGGCAGGCTCTTGGGGAAATCTAGAATCAAGATAAGCATAGACAAGTGGGACATTCAGGAGAGTGGACAGTAATCCAGGAGCCAGTGGTCAGGAACACGAAAGGCTCCTACACAAGATCATCTGAAGAAGGGCTCAGTAAGCTTTCTGCAAAACCAAAGTAGAAAATATTTTGAGCTTTGTGAGTCTAATGTCTTGGCTGTACCTACTCCACTCTGCTATGATAGCATGAGAGTAACCAATGCATTACACAATAATCAGTGTGCACACTTGTGTCCCAATAAAGCCTTGTTTGCAGGCATTGAAATGGAAATTTTGGACAATTTTTATAATTTTTCTTCAATCATTTAGAAATGTATTATTCCCCCTTCTTACCTCATGGGCCATGCAAAAACACTGGGAAGACCAGACCTAGCTCACTCACGTATTTATCAACTTCTGGTTTAGAATCACAACACAAGCCACACACGCAACGTTGAGTTTTCTAGTTACCACATTTTAAAAAGAAACAGAGACATAAAAGATTATTCTAAACTTTGGGGTACACGATTCCTGTGAAAGGGAGTCGATGATAGTAACTCACAGGATTGTCATGACAATGAAATGACCCACGTCTCAGAGGAATAAGAACACAAGGCTGTGGGCAAATTGTAGTGCCCAGAACAGTGCCCAGCACTTAGCAAGTCTTCAATAAATTTTGTAGTTATCCTTTAACAGAAAGAAATGGATAAAATATTTTCTTTAACTACATATAAAACAAGTATTATCATTTCCATGTGTAATCCATATAAGAAAATTATTATTGAGATATTTCACATACATTTTTTCATACTAAATCTTAGGGATCCAGAGTATGTTTTGTACTTAATCTCACATTTCAAGGTCTGAGTAGCCAAATACAGCGAATGACTACCATATACATTGGCAGAAACCAAGAGCAAAGATAAAGCCAAGTATCAAAGGCCAGAAGTTCAAGGAATAGAGCAAATCCAAGTAGACCAGAAAGAGGCAGTGTCCAGTCAAGGTTCAAGGCCAAGGTCATAGGTATGTATGAGTATGTATACAGGTAGAATGGGTATTGGGCATGCACTAGAGCAGACCATGATCCAGGATTCAAAAGAACATCTGGGCAGCAGAGAAGTTTCATTAACAAACCCTTAAGACTTCTTGAGCCAGGAAGCATAGGAAGTACTTCATGTTCGTTCCTTTATTTAACCTTCATCATGGCCTTGAAAGGTGAACACTAGTACTCTCATATTAAAAGTGAGATTCTAAACAAACATATTCAAACTCCTATGGCATGTGAGTGCTAAGGTAAAATTTGAAACTGTGTCTACCTCAAGCATCCACTCAATCTCTTCATCGCACTCTCTCCCGCATAACCAAGGCAGTGAGGGTACCAACAAGGTCAGAACTGCTGTAATCTAGATCTTGTGTCCTCCCACCCCCCAAAAGCCTCATCTATCTGGAACAGTGTGCTAGTGGGAGACATCATGGCTGGAAGGGGCAGATGCCTAGTGTTTGAGCTGGAAAGATTGTGTCAACTGGTAGCAGAGCTTTCAGTTGCGTGTTGTTCACTTGTGAGCCAAGAAATGAGGCACCCACCCGGAGAGCTTGAAGTAATGAAAGGAAGAAAGAAAGAACATCATTACAGCTTCTTCCTAGGAAAGCTTTCTTTACCTGAGTCTCCAGACATTGGCTTGCGCTTGCTTTACTTGGCTTCTATCTGCAATGGAGTGAGAGGCTCTCCAGCCCCTGCCATGTGCTTCCACCTTGCCAGATACCTATGAATGAACTATGTGAGATCTTCCAAACTGAGCTAAAATAAATCCTCCTGCATTTAGGTTGCGGATGTCAAGTATTCTGGTCCAGCAATGAGAAAGTAACTAAGACAAGAACTCAGGGGGAAGAACACTGACATCCTCACATCCACCCACTTCTCCCCCTCGCTGCTTCAGTTAATTCACTTACCTCTTACCTGAATCAGTGCAGCAACAGCAACCTCCATCTCTAGATTCTCTATTTCCAATTTTTCCAGCATTCAGTTGACAAATAATTTGCTTAAAGCTAGATTCTGAACATTTTCCTTTCTGGCCCCAAACCCTTCAGTTGTTTCTCTTGGCTGCATAATAAAAACCAAAGTTCAGGCAACATGGATCCTGGGCTACCCACCTTGCTCTAATTAGCTCTCTCAAACTTAACAATCATTGCATTCCAGCCTCTGCACTGCTTGTCCCTTCGCGCTGCCTTCATAATCCTTGACCTCTCCTGTATTTCAAGTGGTTGCTTTAGAACCCAACCAGCCATGGCCTCCCTGTGCCATATGTCATGCTAACAGAGTAGATAGTAAGCTTGTCTAATTAAAAAAACAATCAAGCCAGACCTAGTGGTGTCTATAATCCCATTATTGCAGGTTTGAGGCCAGCCTGGGCAATTTAGCAGCTCTGTCTCAATAAAAATAATAATAATAAAATGGACTGGGGATGTAGGTCAATGTGAAAGTCCTGAACTCAATCCCCAGTACCAAAAAGGTTGGAGTTAGGGTTTGGGGGTATAGTTCAGTACTAAAGCACTTGTCTAGCAAGGCCCTGGATTCAGTTCCCAAAACCATATAAACCAGGTGTGGTGGAATACACCTATTATACCAGCACTTGAGAGATGGGGGCAGGAAGATTGCTATGTGTTTGTGACCAGCCTGGGCCACCTAATAAGTTCAAGACCAGCCTGGACTATAAAGTGAGAGCCTATCTCATTAATTAATTAATTAAGTCAATGTTGATTGAGTGACCTGTCATGATGGTTGAAATGCTCATCATATAATTTATTCCTTAAGACTATTTTCAAGAAATTTTAACCGAAACTGTACTATATTCACACAAAGATACAGAATTATTTAATACTTGTGAGAATCTACCATACAATTCATCTCTTTGTCTTTGCTATAGATGTTACAAAATTCAAATGAAAATTTGGTTCTAAGTACTAAAATATCCTTAACCCATTTGGTGTCTTTCTAGCCAACTCCCCTCCATTTACTGATTCAGTATTTTTGCTCTTGTTTGTGTAGACCAACTTGAAGTATTGTTTATTGAAAGATACCTAAAATTCTTTTGAAATTCTGAGTAAAGTGAGGGGCTGTAAGTCATAAATAAATACTCCTGCTAGGATTTATTTATTAGCTTCATCATGAGGCATGAATATGAGACATTCTGAGTCATGGGTAGGTAGAAACCAGAATAGAAAAAGCTGGAAGTTAAAGAAGCAGTTGCTTGCAGGGGAAGCCATAACACAGAAGGACATGGTCATCTCAAGCTTGATTGGGCCGCAGCTATAATGCACAGTACTCCAACTCAAAGTATGGGACATGACAGTAGGTGGACTTAGTCAGCAGAATTGCAAAGTCAAGAAATGAGTTCCTTAGAAAAATGACCCATCTGATGCTTGGAGGTTATACGGAACAGAATCCAACTTCCTGGGGAAGGGTCACCCAGATCTGGAAGGGGATCCAGGTCAATCCTGTCAAAAAACAAGGATTCAGAAGACCTCAGCTTCAGAGTGTAACAGTGGACAAAACAAGGAACCAAAGCAGAAACAGGTAGGAAGACCAGGCCATGATGGTGAGTTTAACAGAAAGCCAACCTCTGACTGCTACAGAATCCCAGGTTCTCAGCACATTCTGTCTAATAATTAGTGGACTCAGAGTCACCAACAAGCCAATCAAGTCTTAAGTGGGTATCACTTATCAGTTAGCCTAAAGATGAAAAGCTTTGCTCCCTGTAGAAAGAAACGTGGGGTGATAATTTCCTGTTTTGTTCAGGGGCCTGAAAGTTGCAAGGTATAAGGGTAAGATTTGATGGGGATCAGTGGGATGGAAAGCTTCATAGAAGAGGTCAATGGCCAGAGAAGGTACTGACAGGGCAGGAAGTAACGTGGAATACAGAACACTGGTCTACAAAAAGGCAGAGTTACGTCAAGGCAGCAGTCTTGCCGCTCTGTAAGTCAATTCTACTTACAATAAGAGAGATACTTAAGATGAGAAAAACAGCAGCATTTCCTCCCTGCCACAAACGCATTTTACACTTCACAATAAGCATTGTTGTTTCTACTTACACGTGACTACACAGATTCTCACAGTACTCGTGTACCTAAGTTATACAGCTATCAGGAGTCAAATTTTAAATCCAAGTCCCTCTCAGTCATGGGCTAGTGCTCTTGCCATGATCTGGACTGTCATCCAAAAAAGGCTGTTAAGAAGTGTGAGAGACTCTTTGAGCTGCATGAAGACCCCACTCTATTCTGGGCTGGAGTACATTCTACCCCAGTGAGGTCAGGACTCTACTGCTGTGGAGCTGAAGGCTTAGGTGCCTTGGAGAAGGATGAAATATGTCCAGAAGAAAGGTCACAAAGGAGGGCTGCGCTAACTCCCTGCAGAGAGAAACTCCAGTCCCTCAGGTGCCTACCATCGCTTCAGTTCACGGAGCATATTACATCTGCCAGCCTCTTGGGCAAAGGGCACTGCTGCAGAACCAAAAGGTCAAGAGCACCACATTGATGGCCAGGTTTGGCTGGCGACCAACATCCCAAACTGGACAATTATACCTCCTAAGAGCACAGGATGCCTCAGGCCTGCCCGGCCTGGCCTGACATTTCCTTCTTAATTGCCAACCCTTGATTTTTACCTCTTTCAGGAGCTGACTCATCTTTTCAAGCCAGATAGCTGGCATTTTGGAATCCTCCATATTTTCGTAAAACTCAGAGTTTTCTCAAGTAGTGTTTATTAGAGAAAAGCTTAAGCCAAATCCATTTCGTTTATCACATAGCTATTGTCGAATGTCTTCCTGTGCACAATCAACTATGCAGGCATTGTGGCAGATCCATGGTTCTCAGTTCAAAGGGAAGGCAGAAACATCCATCACTATCTACAATGGCAAATCTGCTTAAGAATCTACAGTGTCTTCTCACTTGACTCAGCTAGTTTTCCTTCTTCTGTTTCAACATCATAGCTGTAGTAATGACTGCAGAAGACTTTGGAGGGTAGTGAGGAAAAGAAAACCTGGGATATTTAAAGGTAAATAAACATAAAAATTAAAACTATAGAATCCGTGATTAAGAGGGATAAGGAAAATGCAACACAGAAAGACTTTCATTTTGTGGCTCTTTGAGATCCTTCTTGCATTAAGGCATTCCCAAGTGCACCCCACTGACATTGTGCCCTTGATTTTTTAAAATGTTATAATCAAAAAGTTTTAAAAGAATGTTAGTTCTTATGTATTAATATTAACCATATGTTTTATATGTGACCCCAGACAGTTTCTCTTCACTACAAGAAAGGCAAAAATTCTGGGCTGCAGGTTGGACACCCTATACTACAAGACAGCACCTCTCATGGCCACTGAAGTGCTTCCCCCCCGCCCCCACCCCGTGCTTCTCTCCTATGCTGAAAGGCCTTTTAACTAACTGCAACTGATGACACCAAAAAATCCCTTGGCTGTCCAAGTTATTTTCCCTATACTCCTCTGTTTCCACAGAGATGAAGCAAGAACTTTCAGAAAAAATACGGCAACACTGTTCCAATCCCAAGAAGGGGGGCTTATGTCTGTTCTTTATGAAGGAACCCAAGGCAAGCTCCCGTATGAAACTGGTTTGGAGTACTTCTGAGTGTCATTACTTATACCACAGACAAACTTAATTCACGCTATTGTCAGCCTGTGTCTTAGGGCGAAAAGAGACTCAACTTCAAGGGGAAATTCCAATCTATGTCAAGAAATCCCCCCAGAATAAGTAGACATATTCCCATCATTTTTGCAGAAGAAACTTGGTTTTGGTTTCCCAAGATTCAATCATTAGTTTGAAGATACCCTTACCTAACATCCCAAAAGGTCTGCAAAGTTGCCATATGAATAATATCCCAAAAAACATGCTCCAACTGAGCCAAAACTCCCACTTCAACAAAAAGATAAGGGTTCTCCTTCAAAACTGCGCTGCGTCCAAATCGCTTAATCATAACGCATTTATGATGAGAAGAGAAGTGAAAGGCAATTTCTGAGTTAAACATAGAAATGCAACAATACTCAAGTGAAAAGTCAAGAGGACTGGTGCAAGGTGTAATGTGACATTGTGCCACAGATGATACAGAGCTCAGGCTATGCGTGGTGAGAAGATACTGCTGGCTGAGTAATCTGGGACAGGGTCAACTATCTAAAGAGCTAGAAAAGTGCAGATAGGATAGCCAGGGTCATCTGGTGGCCCCCAAATGGCCGTGAATGTGGATTATGGATTCCTTGCTCCACACTGAACTCAATGGAAGGCATTTCCTCTTTATGTCTGTTCTGTGGACCTTTGTTTTACATCTGCCCGGGGAGAGAGGATGTTGAGGAGAAGTTGGAGCAGGGGCATTTGGAATAAACTGGCTGCCTCTAGAGTGCATCTTGAATGACGCCATTGCATTCTGATTAAAACCGTCCACTAGGCCTATTATGGTTTGGATCTGAATTGTCCCCCACCCAGAGTTTCATGTTAGAGAGGTAATTCAATCACGGGGGTTAATTCATTGATTGCCTGTGGTTCTAAGAGGTGAGGCCTAGTTAGAAGGGGCAGATCACTGGAAAGATATAATTCCCTCACTGTCTCTGCTCTTTGCTCCCTCTGTTTCCTGTCTTTCCATGCCATGAGAGCTTTCTTCCCATGTGTTTTATGCCATGGCCTTCTACCTTTGGAGGACATCCATCAATGGACTGAGACCTTCCAAAACTGTGAGCTAAAATAAAACTGTCCTTCATTAAGCTATGGGTGTTGAGTATTGTGTGTCAGCAACAAGGAAGTGACTAACATAGGGATAGTTGGGAGGAAGGTGGGACAGGGACACTTGGAATGAATTGGCTGTCCCTAGAGTTTACTTTGAATGATCCTAATTAAATTCTAATTGAAACCATCCACCCAGACCCCAAGTGCATCTAAAGGAAATGTCAATATCCGGAAGCCACACCCCAGAGAGTATGCAAGCACCTCTCTCTGTGCACAGACCTACCAAGTACATTATTTGTCTATTAAACCTTGATATGCCTTCAGAGACTACAGCGTGGCCTGCTAAAGATAAAAAGAGCACAGCCTCTATTTTGGGTTGCCCTACAAAACTGGGCTTTGACCTGATAAGACGATTACAGTTCATTTAGCATCATTGCCATGAACCATGCTAATTAGAACTTGGGGACTCTTAAAATCACTGGATAATGCGATGTTTCCTCCTAAGCCTTTCTGCATTGTGCTCCAAATCCTTATGAAATTTGTATTCAATAAATAGAGAGGGGTCAGCAAAGTCGTGAAAGGTGGAGAGAGAAGGACTAAGTGAGGTGACTAAGAATTTAATATTGCACCCAGGAATAGACAAGTTCTTCAAATAATATTTTTTACATGCATTCCACAAACATCTACTGAATCCCTAATATAGGAAAGGAATTAATTATTTCAGATTCTGGGGATAGAGTCTCCCAGAAGTACATATTTTGCTGGAGGGAAGTCAAAAAATTGCATAAATAAATAAAATACTTTCAGGTTGTAAATGCAATCAAGATAGCAAAATAGGGCAATAAAATCAAAATTAAATAGGAGAAACAGAGTTGTCCAGTGTTCATGGAGAAGACCTCTCTAAGGAGGTGATATTTGAAGTAAAAGCTGAAAGACAGTAAAAGATCTGTGATATCTGAGGGAAGAATATTCCGGAGGCTGCAGCACCAATATAAATAAACTAAGACAACAAAGGATTTGGCATGTTTGAGGATCAGATTAAAATTTTTTTTTAAACCAGTGTGGATGAATAAGGAAAAAGTAAAGCACAGGTAATCCCACAGAGGTAAGCAGGGGCCAAATTGTTCAGGGTCTTACAGGTCATGAAACAGAATTTAGGGATGGGTGTGCATGCAAGCCAGTCCCACAAGCTGAAAAGTTTCATGATCCAGTCTCTGCATTAGGAAGACCATTCTGGCTGCTCTAAGGAAAACACAACTAACAATAGCTAAAATATGGACATCACCAAAATACCCATCAACAGACCAGTGGATACACAAACTGTGGTATTTATACACAATGGAAAACTACGCATCTATAAAGTTCAACAGTGTGGAGGCTTTTGCAGGCAAATGGAAGAAACTTGAGAACATCATGCTTAGTGAAGTGAGTCAGAAGCAGAAAGTGAAACATCGAATGGTCTCTCTGATATGAGAGACCCAGATCACAACTATCTCATGGAACTTAAAACGAAAAACAATGTGAAACAGGGGGTAGGGTGGGGAGGGAGGAAGGGGTGGGTAAGGGATTGGCAAAAGGAAAAGTGGGAAAGTCCTTGTCATCTTGACAAGATACGTAGGTGCACAAAATGCTGAACTTCATTGAAAACCTTAAATCTGGCACTTACACATATCAATAAAATGGAAAAAAATGAATGAGGGGAGGTTAGGAGCACAAGTACAGCCAGCGAGACCAGCTAGGAAGCTGCTTCCAGAGCCCAGCAAGATGGCCCTGTAGGAGCAGTAAAGACAGAAAAACCTGGAAACAGCATCCACAGCTGAGCAAATGGATTCCATTTGGGAGTGTATCAAAAGAGGGGTTCTACCCTGAACAACTGATAGACGGGGCAGTCTTTCCTAAGGCCCTCCTCACACTGTGCCACATCACCGTTTATTTCATCGTAATACTTATCTCTCTTAGAAATTTCCTCTTTTATACCTGTGTCTTTCTAGGGCCTTTTACCCTCTCCTGCAAATTAAGTGTTAAGCATGACCTTGTCAGAGTTTCAGGGAAAGTGCCCTGACCTTATTTAAGCTGATACCTCACCTGGCTTCCTGCACCTTCCCTCCCCAGCCTCCTCAGGCACCTCACTCTGCCAATGATCTCCCTTCTCCCCGGTGATGGATTTCGCTCGCCTGTGGGGTCACGTCCACCAGCTCCCGAACATGCCATCCCGTCACTCACCTTTACTGCTCAACAAAAGACCCACACTCTCCCTTGACCTCTCATCTGACTGTGGCTCTTATTTCATTTTCTCTGTGACTTTTTCTAAGAAAACAGAAGGTCTCTGCCAACTGTCGTAGGTTCCTCACGTCTAATTTTCTTCTCATTGTGCCTCAATTAGGTGGCTGCCCTCACTCCTGCGTGGAAACTCCCTTTAACAAGACCTTCAGTGACCACGTCCTGCTACAGCCTATGGTCACCTCTGTCAAATGCTGCTGAGAGGAAAGAGTCGCCTCTGAGATCTGACCATAGGCTGTAGCAGGATGTGGTCACCAACAGTCTTGTTAAAGGGAGTTTCCACGCAGGAGAGAAGGCGGCCACCTAACTGGCTCTGGGCTTCTATGCGGCTGCCTCTACCCTACTCTAATTCTTCTCCTACTCCCCTTGTTCCCTATATCCTCAAGCCAGGAAGGGCTCGGCCAGCCTTACTGCCAGTCCAGGAGCCCTTCGTGGTTCCTGGTGCTGTAGGACACGGCCCTCTGCTCCAGCCACAGTGGGAAATCACTTTGAAAACCAATATTCCTCAAGCACCTTTTATCTGCTAGATTCTTCCCAAGTGTTCTCCTATTACGTTCTAGTGCCATCTCTAGAAGGACACTAGGAGGTAAACATTAACCTCATTTTAGTGATGACAATACCCTGAGGCTTACAGAGCATAAGTGCTGTCTCAGGGGCTATCAGCCAGTGGCTATCAGAGCTGGTATCCGAACTTCTATCTTCCAGATTCCAGATACCCAAACACATTCTGATATCCTGTTTGTATGTACAATAGGAGAAGTTGGATGAGGAGGCATGGAAGAAAATAAATGAAAACTTCTGAACATTTCTCCAGCTCTTAAAATTCCCTCTCCAATTTCCTTCTGCTGAACCAAGCTTCTCATAGTCTTCCTAATCCTAACTTAAAATTGTTTTTCTCCTTCAAGAAATCCTCCAATCCTGCTTCTCATCTGTGTCTTCCATAGCATCTAGAGAAGGGAAGGCAAACGTATCACAAGGGAGCCATGAAGATGGAAGATGGAAGATCAAAGGCGAAAACGCTCAGCACCGAGTAGGAGCTTGTTATTCCTATGTGATTACTGTTATGATTTACCCTGGCCTTGATCATTATTATTCCCACTATTAGTATGGCATCAGATGCTAACAGCTTTCTAAGATACGGTTTTATTTGTTCTGCCTCTCGTCATCCTAAAATGAAAGGGACCTTAAAAAAAAAAAGAAAAGAAAAACACTGATAATACTTATTTGTACACAAATAACCAAATCCCTGTTCTAGCCTGCAATCTTGTAACGCTCATTCATAATGCAAAGGTACAGTGAATTCCACCCACACCACAGCTTTCCATTTTCCTCGCTGGTCTCCTGGAGTCGCACATAATAAATTGCCTTTCATGTTATCTCTCTATTCCAGTAAACCCTGCCCCTAATCCTTTTACCCTGTCCAAAGCCGCTGCTCTGGAGCTGCCAGCAGCAGCCTGCCTGAACTGAATGGTCTCCTCTTTGAAAAGCTATCGATCCCCATAAACTACTTTATTAGTGGTCATTATTATTCTGTTTCTAATCACCCCTTTAATTAAAGTTTTATCGTCCACATTAAAAAGGGTATACGACTTTTAACAGGCTGGGTGATTCGCTCTCAGTCATGAAGCAGTCCTGTGAAATCAGCCAATGGCCTCCTGGTTTCAAGGACTCCAGGATACAGGTGTTCAGAAATGAGAGCGGAGGCACGATGCGTTGTGCCTCCTCCTTGGTGGCCCCTTTGTCTCTCCAGCAAGTGAGCCGCTCCACAGGAAGTGCCAAACCCAGTGGTCACGACATCAGAACTATTTAGTGACTGTTCTGGAGGTACTCACTTGAATGGTCTATAAATTCAAAAGGAGGTATCGACTGAGACTCTAAAATCATCTTCAAGTCCACATTTCTGAGAAGAACCACTTTAACAAAATCTACTCCTCTTAAGGGAGTTCTCCACTCACTCAATGACCAAAATAATAAACAGAAGTAATCACTTTCCCGGCTGAACACTGATTCACATAGAATCTGGTGTGTGTGCCCTAAGGCTTTCTGATCCTCTAAACTGAGTTCTTTGAGAGTATGTCCTGGTTGATTTTGTATCTGTAACACCAAAACTGGTGGCTAGAACACAACGGGTGTTCAGAGGGTCTGAAGTGAAGTCCAGGGGGCCAAGCCAGCAGTGGAGAGAAGATCTTAGCCCACTAAACATGAGGGTCTCGAGTTGTCTCCATTTACCTACAAAAGCCCCCACCTACCTGTCTTTATAGAGGCATAGTATTCCATTGTGTATAAAAACCACAATTTGTGTATCCATTGGTCTGTTAATGGGTATTTTGGTGTCTTCCACGTTTTAGCTATTGTTAGTTGTGCTGCTATGAACATGGGTATACAAGTATCTCTGTTATGTGTTGTTTTAACTCGTGTATTCTATAAGCATTTTGTGTAGTTTGTTGTCTGAGTCTGTCTTGAATTCTTCCAGTAGGTTAATTATTTTTGTTTCAAAGTTGAAGAATCTCAAACCTTCTTCTGGTTCTGAGTCTCCCTAGGTGGGCTGGGGGATTTTTCTGGCATCTTGCTTCTGTGTTTTCTCATCTTGCTGTTGAGTATTCCTACGGCTTGCTGCGATTACCTCTTAAGAAATCTCTACTTTTTAATAGTGAAGAGTGTTGTTTTATAGCTGTGTATGATGCCGTGTCATTGAGGTAGGGTTCCTTGTTACATGACAACTAATTCATTCTTTTCCACTTGCTTGTGCTACTAGGTCTGTTTTTGAGAGGTTTTTCTGCTGTTGAAGCTGCCAGGTTTGGCACCCTCTTGCCCTCTGGCAGGTTGTCCAAGGAGTAGATGCTTCACGGTGCCTCCAGCGATGGGTGGTGATTAGGCCCATCCACGTAGGCTCTGAGGTGCAGGCAGGGGTCTGGGCACAGCCACCTGGATGCCTCTGATGTGCAGCAGTGATGAGTGCCAAGTAGGCCCTGCTGCGATGGCTCCGAGGTGTAGGTGAGGGTTCAGGCGAGGCTACCTGGGTGCCCCTCGTGTGCAGCAGTGAAGGGTATAGAGTGGACCCAGTTGCATGGTCTCTGAGGCGCAGACAAGGGGTCTGAGTGTGGCTTCCTGGATGTCTCTTCATAACAACCAATGAAGTTGGACAGGCAGATTAGGCCCCAGGTCACAGGGAGCAATGGCAGCTATGGGCAGGGATACCTGGGCTTAGTCTATAGTGGGGTGAAGGTGGCAGGTGGTGAGACCTGGGCTTAGTCTGCAGTGGGGCGAAGGTGCCAGGCCTGGAGGCCCTGGCCTATATCTCTTGTGAAAGCTGACACTGGTAGCAGACTGAAAGACCTGACTGGACCTAGGGCCACTGCAAGTGATGGCAGTGTGTAGAGATGCTCTGGCCTCCACAACCAGCGGTGGCCATGGGCCAAGTTATTCTTTTTCTTAGTATGTAATAGTTAGATTCAGCTGGAGGAATTGGTACATATACATATCATGCTTTGACCATTTGTACTTCTCTTTTCCCTTCCCACCCTCTTATCCTCCCCACATCCCCTTTTCCTCTCCATAAAATCTATCTTCCCATTTATTTCCCTCTTTTATTTTGCTCTTTTACTTTTTTATAATTTGGGTTCGCATATTAAAGAAACCATAGGATAGTTAACCCCCATGTCTGTTTCATTTCATTTACTGTTCTGATCTCAAGGTGCATCCATTTTCCTACAAATAACTCAAATTTATCCTTTTTTATGGCTGAGTGGCACTCCTTTGTGTATATACCACTTTTTTCTGTTATCTGTTGAAAAACATATTGTCTATTTCTAAGATTCAGCTATTAAGAATTGTGCTGCTATAAATATGGGTATACATGTATCATTGTTGTATGACATGTTAGACTCTTTTCTGGGGAAGATACCAAAAGAAGTATGCAGCTGGGTCAAATAGAATATCTGTTTTCAGTTTTTTGAGAAATTCCCCTACTGCTTTCCAAACTATACGAGCTCACATTCCTGTCACCAATGCAGAAGAGTTCCTCTTTCCCCACCATCTCGCCAGTCTTTGTTGTTATGAGTTCTCACTAAAAGCCACTTTTACTGCGGTAAGATGGGACCACATTGTCGTTTTGATCAGCATTTCTCTTGTACCTAGCCAGTGTTTTTAGTTTTTATCTGAGACAGGGTCTAAGTTTTTGAGTTGCCCAAGCTTGGCTCAAACTTACGATCCTCCTGTGCCACCACATCTAAGATTAGTTTTTATTAGAAGAGCTTGCTTGAACTAATAACGAGAGCATGTGTGTCTCCCTGCTCCTGGCCACGTCCCTCACCAGCTTGCAAGCCCTTGATGGCAAGTGCTAGGCTTTCTTCAGGTCATCTGTAGCCCTAGGCCCTAGCACAGCACCTCAAACAGAGCAAGGTCCTCATCCAACCTTGCCTTCTAAGCCTTCACATTGGTGCTCATCTCCTATCCCCACTGGGTCATTTTCAGCTATTTTGTGAGCTCAAACCAATCTCCATCCCAGCCCCCAACTACCTCTCATAGACAGGTCACCATTCATTATTTTATTTCTTTAATTGGATTTTAATTTGCCTCACTAAAACCAGATTTACTTGCAAATTTCTCATTCCATTTTGAAATTACAAACTGAAATGACACACATCTTATAGAAGGAAAGGACAGTAAGATGTAGGCCAATAAAGTTACAAAGGACAGAAACAGGGCTAAAAATGGGGGTCAAAAGGATCTCCTGATCACCCTCAAAAATGTGTCTGCAAAAGTTATAACCAGGCAACACACCCAATTGAACACTGTCATGACAGTATAGTATCTTGCCTTAAAAAGTAGTCCCAACCACAAAGGACTATCACCACCACTTTGGGAAGTAAAAATCCACCAATATCAGCTTCTAAAAATGGTGAGCAGAGGAATACGCAACCTCCTGGAGCAGTAGGGCCCGTACAGTGGGACACAGACGATATGCTTCAGCAGATGTTGAGATAAAGTTTAAAGTGGATACTGAAAATTGGGGTCAACACTTGAAAAGGGAGGAGGACAAATCAGAATTGGGCAGGGAAGTAGCCAAACTACCACACAGGTGGGGATCGTGTACTTCCTGATGGAGGGTCCAGGTAGCCATAATGTACAGGCCTTCCTCTTCCTTTAATTCTCACTTCTCTCAGTCACTTGACGCAGATTGTCTCAAGCAGGATGATTCACCTGCAGTGGCAGGCCCCGAAGAAGCTAACACTTAGAGGGACGTCCTGCTTTACGTGGGAGTCTGAGTGGTGGATCTCCATGTCTGCTGTGCAGTGGGATTAACAGACTCCAGTTTTAACAAGGAAGGGGTTGGGTTTGTTATGTTTCAGAGGGAAAAAGAAGTAAGTAAAGGTTGAAGCTCCTTAAACATCCACTCATCTTACAGACACCCATTATGGAATGGGAGACTACGGGAAATGGGAGATGGCCTTCTGAGGGTCTAAGTGAGCATGATGGAGCACGGGAGATTTTCAAGATAACCAGTTTCTTGAACACTACTGAACCGTACCTAGACATACCTAACCAGAAATTCATCATTTGGACCTCCAAAAACTGGATTCTTTAGATTACTGCTGAGCTGGCTACACCATAATTTCCCAGACAGTGTCTTGGTCAAGCCTAGGTCCAAAACATATTCGAGGATGTTCTCAAAATAAACGATGGGATTCCAGTACTCACAGCTGAAGCTTTGGAAAATCAAGTAACAAACTCCAAATGGCACCTCTATGTATTAGAAGGTCAAGTAATTGTCAAGGCTGTCTTTTATAAATTTCCACCTCCAATTCATACTGAGTAATATAGCAGCCTGAGCAGTCTCACTTCAATCTGAGACTGATTCAACTGAAAGCTCTCAAGAATGACAGCAACATCAAAAGTCCTACTACAGATAAGACCCTCTACTTTTCCAGCAATCCTCAGAACTCCAGGTTCTGGTATGCAGAGGTAGCCCAAGTATGATTTGGTGGAATCATTAGCAAATCTATTCTTCAATTGTAATAAAGCCCTTCTGAGAAATGAAAAGGTTATGGGCCTCAAACTAAGAACTGCTCAAGACCAGAGGAAATAATGGTGCGAGCTCTACAGAAATATCTTGGTCATTTGCTTTGATGACCCTCCCCTTCATATCATTCCCTTTTCCCCTACCAACCTAGTAACTTCCATCAGAAAGGCCATGTAGTGAGCCACCAGCCCCCTGGATTCAGAAGTTCAGTCCATCACCTACCTGCATGAGGGTGGCTTGAGCAGAAAGGAGGCTGAGCCTATTGGATTAAGATTTGTCCACAAAACCATCAGAATCATGAGTATAACAGGCCTCATTCAAGGCTGTTCTACAATGCTACATTCTCTAAAAGCTTCCAAAACCTGATCCACAAAGCATATCCAATGAAAAAACACCTTCTGAAAATCTTTGTTTGTTTCTCATCACCATAGTCTCTCACTGCTACCCCGTCTCAGTACATCAGTGTCTCTTGCCTTTCACCCCATTCTCCTCATGCCTTAACTCAATCAGCAAAACAAGAGGCAGGAACAAGACAACTGATACTGGAATCTTCCTGGAAAGCCTCGATGAGGCACAGACACCAAACATTTAGATGTGGTGTTATTTTCATCTATCACGTAGCTGCCACTTCTCAATCCATTTTGAGATGAATCTGTAATAAGTATCTTACAAGTGGAGAATTCTAATAGCACCTCTTTTCATCTCCAAGAGATACACACACAGAAACACGAATTAGGGTGGGGCTGACATAGCGGATGAGTTTTCCACTGCTCAAAGGGAAGTCGGTGTGTGGGAGTAGCCCACCCCCCACCTCGACTCTGGCCCTAGTGAAGGTGTGTCTAGGTCCCAAATCATAGCTCCATCCTGCTCTCAACTTCAGCACATCTTTTAGCAACAGATTTACTAAATTAACTTAGAACCTGGCATCTGTGCCACCCCCGCTCCTGAGTTAGTACTTCCAAACTTCTCTGAAGATAACTAGTACATAGGGTACATGTTAACATTATGACTTTCAGCCTGTTCCAAACCCCCGATCAAAGATGGCCCGTGGCTAGGCCTAAGGAGCATTATAAACAACAAGTATTCCAAGAGGTTCTTAACACCACGAAAACATGGGCCCCATCCTCAGAAATTCTGGGACGAAGTTTTTTGACATTTGTATTATTGATATTTTGGGCTAAATTTTTTGTTTGTTTGTTTGCTTTAAGGGACTGACTTGTGCACTGAATGAAATTTGTTACTATCCATAGCTGCCAACAGCACCTGTCACCCAAAACTTCCTCTAGACCTGGGTAAATATAGAAGGAGTAGGAAGAAATATCAACATGATTGAAACCCACCAATCAAAAGTCTGGCCTGAGCACTGTAATTTTCTAAAAGACTTCCAGAGGATTAATGCACAGCCAAGATGCTTTAGACTTTTCAAACCTTCTCATGCATGAAAATCAGCTGTAAATCAATCTTGTTAAAAAATTCAGACATGGATTCTCTTTGTCTGGATGGAGTCTGAGAGTCTCCATTTCTACCTACATTAACGTTCCTGGTCGGCACTCTGAGAGGCAAGGCTAAAGATGTTCTTTCAATTGGGACATTAACCTAGATCGTTGTATCCAATTTTTCCTAGGAAATCAGTTTTTCCTTGAAACAGCAAAGAAGAGATCACCATACGGGAAGAGTTGAACATGAATGACGGTAGACTGGATATCGACAGTATCCATACCGGAGGGCCTAGATTTTAGGAAATCAGTCTCCAGCTAGTCAATCTCCTGGAGAAATGATCTGCCAGAAGCCACCCACCTGCACAGACTTCCCTGAGCCTAAATGCTGCACTGCAATCCACAGTGTCCATAGGAAGGAGAAATCTCTAGTGTTAACAACAGCATTAGTCTACTTTTTGCTACTAAAATGGAATAACTGAAGCTGGTTATTTTATAAATGAAAGAGGTTCATTTGGCTCACAGTTCTGATGTTCAGCTCCAGTGAGGACCTCGTGGAACCACAATGATAGAAGTGCAGAAGCCACAGAGAAGTCAATTTTGTTCTTACTATAACCACGCTCTTGCAAGAACTAACTCAGGGTCCCAGGAAAACCACGTTAACTTCCTCCACGAATAATGATCGCTGTGGCCCAATGACTTCCCACCAAGTGCCACATCACATAAATCCCATCACCTTTCAATATCACCACATTCAGGTCAAGATTCCAATTCATGAAACTTTAGGGGACAGAGCATATCCAAACCAGAGCATCAAAATCACCTCACTCCCCCTCTCCTCACCCTCAGGAAAGAGAGGAAAGAAAAGGCAGATGGAATCTAGCCATGGGTGATATGATCTTATCTGGTTAACACAAGAGCAGTCCTCTGTTCATAATTCTGTTTTTTCTTAGCATTAAGCTCTGTGGGAATAGCAGATGGAATATAACAAAGAGTTCTTTGGGGAAGAAAATGGCAGAAGAAAAATGAAAAAGAACCTGTAAGTCAAAAGAATATGTCAGAATTCCCACCTGATCTTTTGGACAGAGGCTTTGGCCTAACCAATCACTAATATTCTGCACGTCTACAATTCTCCACTTGAAGTACTCACTAGGAAAAGCCAAGAGTATACAATGCATAAAGCTTTGCATAAAAATGAGTTCCAAAATTTAAAGTACTAAAAATTTTTACTAAACTTCTACAAGAAAAGTCTTTCCTTACCTCAATAAACCAAGAGCAGCCAACATCATTTTTATTGGGAAAATGCTAAAAACATTACCATTAAATTAAAGAATAAAACAAGGATATTCTCTATTGCAACCATTTTTATCTTTATTAAGTATTATTAACTATTTGGAAAAATTCTAACCAGTGATTGGGGAAATAGGATGAAAAAAGTATAAACATTGGTAAAGAGAACAAACATCACTATCTACCTAGAAAACCAAAAGAAAAAAAAATCTGATTTTGATCGGATTAAAGTTTAGCATACTGGCTAATTACAAGATGCAAACATAGAAATCTATAACTTCCTTATGCATCCTAAGTGCAAAAATATAGCCTAATAACTTACATTCTTTCCCAAATCACTCTAATAAGGATTTCATGATTGTTTTAAAGATATGTTCATGGCCTGGAGGAAAGGCACAGCAGTTAGAGTGCTTGCCTTGCAAGCACAAGGCCCTGAGTTTGATTCCCCAGTATCACATAAAGCTGGGTGTGGTGTCACACACCTGTAACCCCAGCACTCGGGTGGCTGAGACAGGCGGATTTCCTGAGTCTCAGGCAGATTTCCTGAGTCTAAGGTGAGCCTGGGCTGCATACACTAGTGAGTTCAGAACCAGCCTGGGCTACAGAGTGAGAACCTGTCACAAAAAAAAAAAAGAAAGAAAGAAAAAGGTGTGTTCACAATGTTCTCTCAGAGATAAGGTTTCATTTTACCCTACTGTCCTCTGCCTTAGATTTTTCTCATGCACACACTCTTACTCTGGTACTTCCATTCCTTGTTCTGGGGAAAGTTAGCTACTGTATCACAAAGACAGTCAATTTATACAGAGACATACATAGCAAGCGCCTTAGTCTGTTTAATCCTACTACAATAGAATACCATAAGAAAATGTGTCCATACACATATGGAGCACTATTCAACCATGAAAAAGAATGAAATCCTGTCACTTGCAGAAAAAAATAGAAGGAACTAGAAAACGTTATGTTAAATGGAATGAGCTAAACATAAAAAGACAAGTATTGTATTTTCGCTGTCACATGCAGAAGCTACAAAAGCAGAACAGCGATTACAAGGTGTGTCAGTCACTGTCCTGTCACTGGGACCAAATACTGGACATTGGAAGATTAAAGGAGCAGAGGTTTATCTTAGCTCACAGTTTTAGTGTGTTCAGTCAGCTGGCTGCTAAGAAGAAATGTGTGGTAGAGTGCATGACAGAGAAAAGCTGTTTACCATGGCCTCACAGACAGCAGGCAGCCAGGAAGCAGACGAAGAAGGGAGGAGCCAGGGACAAGCATACAGCCTTCCAGACTATGTCCCCAGTGACTTCCCCTCTTCTGATCAGGGCTCACCACCAAACATGAGACTTTTTGGAAAACATTTTAGATCTAAACGATAACACTAGGGAAGACTGCAGGAGTTGGGGATGATAAAAGAGTGATCGACGTGACCATTACCTGCTATATGTATGAATGGAAAATATCACATTGAGGCCCATTAATAGGTACAATTAATAATGTACGTCAATTTTAAAAGAATATCATTGACTTGGCAATTAATACAAAAAAATTACTTCTCACATTTCTGGAGGCTGAGTAGTAAAGATCAAGGTACCCGCAAGTTAGGTCCCAGGCTGCTTCCAAGATGGTACCTTGAAGATGCAGAGGAGAAAAGCATTGTGGCTTCACACAGCAGACAAGCAGAAGAGAGCAAATCCGCTCTCATGAGGTATTTCAATAACAGCACTGATACCTGAGGCAGAGCTGCATAACCCATGAGGCTCCATCTCCAGTGTTCTTGCACTGGGGATCAAACTCCCAAAGCATAAATGTGGAGGAGACAAAAGCGTTCAAATCAAAGTAGCAAAAACTAAGGCCTCCCAGCAATGACGGGAGCGGTCTTGGAAGCAGCTTCTCGACATGATCATATTCCTAGTCAACGGCTTGACTGCAGCCTCATGAGAGGGCTTGCATGCCAACCATGCAGCTAAGCGGCTCCTGAATGCCTGACCACCAAAACAGTGAGATAATGCGCTAGGGTAATGCATCACTGGGCAATAGGTATCTAACGCAGGGTGCTTCATCACTCAAGGTCTCCACTTGGGTGGTGCCAATCACAGTAACAAATAGGCAGAGTTGGATTAAGGCTAGAAACACTAATTTGGGTGGCAGTAAAAAGGACACATAGCTGCACAAAGAAGAGCAGCATAGATCTAGAAAGGGAGAAAGGAACGAGAAAGATACGCAGCCAGGGTGAGGCTCAAGATCAATGAAGGCATAGTTAGCCCACGTGGCGCACACCACACAACGTAAAACTCCCCTGGTGCACTTTCAGGAAAGCTTCTGAGTTTTCATGCTTTGAAACACCAGCCCTGCGTTCTGCTAGGTTCGGCACTGTTGAAATCTGCCCTGTGGCACTTCTGCTTTATTTGCATATCAACAATAAGCAGTTGACAGCATAATGGAGTAACAGAGGAAAATACTCCATTCATATTGCTAAAAATTATAATCATGTCATAATTAACATATTAATAATTAAGTTATAAAATGTCTACCAATACAGAAAATGCAGGATTTATATGGCATACGCTATAAATTGCTCTAATAGGACATGCACACAGATATGAATAAAAGTCATTTGTTCATTTAAAAAACAGAATCTTGCTGAAAAAAAATCATCTCACAGAAGATGTAGGGTCAAGGTGGCAACAGTACAGGGTTGCCCTGTCAGCAGCTCTGCGAGAACTCAGATGGAAGGCCGAGATTTAGCACGGGAAATTCCTTTACTGTTCAGCTTAAGGAAACAGAGGAACAGCAAAGGAAACAACCAACAGAGTGAAGAGAGAACTGACAGGAGGGGAAAAAAATGCTACATCCTACGCCTCACGTGGGGGCAAACAACTCGACTATATAAAGAACTGAAGAAAAACACAGCTCTAAATCAAAGGCCTAATTTAAACATGGGCAACTCAAATAAAGAGAGTTCTCATAAGAAGTAGAAATGGCCAACAAACGCATGAAAAAATGTTCATCATCCTTAGCCAATAAACCAGTGCAAGTCAAAACAACACTGAGATTTCCTCTTACTTCAATGAGAATGGCTTCTAACAAAAACTCAAAAAAAAAAAAAAAAAGATGGTGGCTAGGGTTCAGGAATAAAGGAACTCTTTTACATTGTTGGTGGGCTTCTAAATTGATTTAACAACTATGGAAAGCAGTGTGCAGATGTCTTTAAAAACTGACAATAAATATTCCACTTAACCCAGTGATATCTCTTCTGGGTATCTTTCCAAAAGAGTTACAAGCAACATATAACAGAGAGCAGCACACTAATAATTACCAAGTTGTAGATGATGTGGAAATATCCATCAATAGACCAATGAACACAAAATGTGGTGTGTACACACAATAGATTATTACTCTGCCATAAAGACAGATAAGTTTGAATCATATGCAGCTATAATGGATACAACTTGAGATAATCATGTTTAGTGTATGAATCAAACTCGGAAAACTAAATATCACATGGTGTATCTAATATGAGAAGTGTGGGCTATAATAAATAATAGAACTAAGTGGGCAAGATGCAGGAGTCAATGGAGATGAGGAAGGAGGTGACGTAGCAAAGAGGAGGGGAGAAGAAAGGAATGTGATGCTGATGGGACACGTATGTGCACAAAGTTCTCAAGTTTAATGGAACCATTGTGTGTCACACATACATACTCATCCAAATGCGGAAGAAAAAGAAAACAGAAAAGCAAACTGGATCTGAATGGTGGCCAAAGGATTAGCAGAGAAGTGGAAAAGATTCCCAGTC